>SNQJ01S0035371.1:178582-192499 GCA_010110895.2 Picea sitchensis | reverse complement strand
TTAACGAATGCAGTGCAAGTATGCGACAAACCAATAATTGTTTCAAATGAAGTAATTGATCTTAAGCAAGAACAAGATATGGTTGTTGAATGGAAAATCAATCATAGGTTGCTTCAAGATAAGCTCATGTCGTGCAGATATCTAAAGTATATCAGTTCATTTGTAGTCGTCTTTTTGATGCTGTCATTAGCAATGTTTTCTACATGGATGATAGTAGCTTCAGTAAGATGTAGCAGGGTTGCAATGGCTAACAATATACTGTCAGTTGTCATGATTGTGTTACAGTTGATCTTGATGAGACAGGTGCACAGGACAAAGTTCAGAGACAAAGAGCAAGCCGGGTGGCCTATCCCGAGCTTGTTGACTGGCCAGTAACCTTTTGGGGACCAAAAGGTCTTATTGTGGGGAGGTGTGATCCGAAATCGGATTCAGAAGCCTGACAGGGCTTGAAAAATGCTCAAAAATGAAAGTGCTCGGAATCTGACGAAACCAACACCATTGCGTCCGGCTCGTCTTCCTGATTCCGGTGGTATATTTACTTTGTCAAATGGAGTTCGTATGGAGAAGATATCGCATTTTGTCCGAAAAGCCAAACATGCAAAACTTTTGGATGCTGACTGTACCTGTCCGTACAGGACACGTGGCAGGTCCGTACAGGACACGTGGTAGGTCCGTACAGGACATGTGGCAGGTCCGTACAGGACACGTGGCAGGTCCGTACAAGACACGTGGCGACTCCAGGTGCTGACACGTGTCAGGCCGATTTGGCATTTTTAGCGTACGGTTGGACCAATCCTGAAGTGACACGTGTCACCACTGGAAGGGTGACACGTGGCACGGGTGACGTCAGTATCTGACGTGGCAAGGCTGACTGGGCAGATGTACGACGGATGACGTGGAAGGTGACAGAGCGTACGACAACGACGCGTGGCAGTGACGTGGGCCAATTAGCGGTTGACAAGTGGCATGATCCGGTTGGTTGACTTCGTCGAATCAGATGTCGACACGTGGTAGTTTTGTTGGCAAATGATTGGGTGCCACGTGGCACCCCGGTATTTGTCTAATTGGTTTGATTATCAAAAATTTTGTGTCGAGGACCGGATTCGAACCGGTGACCTCCTCCACTGACAGAGCCTTAACAAAGTTCCCGTGACCACTCTACCGCGCATTAGTTCTTGTAATGTAAACAAGTTTGTTTATATTTGAATTAGGTTTATGTGTTGTTCGACGGGGGGTCGGGTCGGGGCTTAGCCCCGACCCACAGTCCTATTGGCACCTACCATATAACCCTGCCATACAATCGGGAGCGCGGACCGTGACCACGCGCGGTTGTAAGTTTGGTTGTATAACGGATTAAGCCACATGCATATGATTATGCCACCTGTGACCAAGTGCTAATGCGCGCGAAAGGGGCAAGGTCAGCGCTAGCCCAAAGGGCTAAGCGCTTGGCCATATTAACCATCATGTGACCTTTTAAAGGAACGCGCGCCCAAGACTAAGGGGCTAAGCCCAAATTTAACCAATTTATGGTTAAAAAGTGGGTTTTCAACCACTTTTGGTTTATTTTAATGTAATTAAACTCATTATTAATGTAATTGGGAGTTATTGGGTGGTTTTTGAGCCTAAATTCGTGGAGGAAGTTGGAGATGGATAACCAACTTCCCAACTATTTAACCAAGGCCATTTTGAGGCCATGGGGATATCTTTTGAGAACATTCAGAGCAGAGATGCTGAGGAGAAGCCAAGTTAAAGCCAGTTTGAGGCAGGGAAGCCGTTGAGGAGGAGATGTTGTCGGACCATTTCTGAGAGCTCCGGACGTCCGTTTCGCATGCCGTTTTTTGTGCATGGTTCTAGATATCTGGGCGAACATGACCAGATCAGTCTTGAAGCCATTTGGCATTGTAATGATGTACTATTGAGCTTTCGAACAGAAATAAAGAAGCCTGCCCCACAGAGAAAAGGCCCGGAGACGTAGGCAAAGTTGTGCCGAACTCCGTTATCAACCTGTGTATTATGGTTTATTGTCTTTCATTGCATTTCAGATCTGCATATATTTATATGGCTGTATAATTCTTTTTATTTTCTCGTTCTTTCGCTAAGTTTCTCAATGGTTAATTAATGCATGCAAATAAAAACTCAACCATAAGTCATTCGAAAAATCCTGAGGGATCACTTGAATAAGATGATCTTTTGAGTGTGATACAAAAGACTTTACTAGAAACAACTACCGATGAAGAGAAGGAAATAAGAAGGGAAGAAGATGTCAAGGCAAGGAAAATAATCATCTACT
This sequence comes from Picea sitchensis, assembly GCA_010110895.2. Classification (NCBI taxonomy): domain Eukaryota; kingdom Viridiplantae; phylum Streptophyta; class Pinopsida; order Pinales; family Pinaceae; genus Picea; species Picea sitchensis. The sequence continues at coordinate 190,209 of SNQJ01S0035371.1, read as the reverse complement.
TAGTAGGAGATCATCTCCTACCTCGTATTTCCAACCTGAAGACAACTTATGAAATGTATGAAGCACTGAAAGATATGTTTGAAAGTGACAACACCCTCAGAGCCCTTACCTTAAAGGGCCAGCTTCAAAGTACCAAAATGACAAAAGGTGATACATGTGTTACCTTCTTTATGAAGATATCAGAGATCAAAGAACAACTAGGTGCCATTGGAGAAATCATGTCTGACAGAGAACTTATCTTATCTACTCCCAACAATCTTCCAAAACACTGGGAACCTTTTCTTCAAAGCATCAGTGGAAGAGAAAAGTTACCAACTTTTGATCGTCTGTGGACATACTGTACTCAAGAAGAACTTAGACTTAGAAATAGAGGAGTGGAAGACTCCCTTGATGACAACCATGCTCTTGCACTTCATACAAAGAAAGGAGGAAGATTCAAAAGAAACTCCAGACAAACATTCATAGATGAGAAGTCTCCATCAACCTTAGGTCATAATCAGAGAAAAGATGTTTCAGAGATTCAGTGCTTCAGATGTGAAAAATATGGGCACTATGCCAGAAATTGTCCAACCAGGAAGAAAGGAAGACAATATGCTTCCACCACTGACATTGATCCAGACCCACCTCAAAAGGATGAAGATAAGAGAGATGATAAGTACTTCCTCTAAACCAAAATACAGAATTGAACATGACTGTGGATCCAGGTAAATTGTTTGATCATTAAAACTATAGTTGATTGCATTCTTAATAAGAGAAGGGTATTATCTCTAGTGTGGGAGCCCTCATGACTTGGACCATTATCCCTGGTATGGGAGTCCAAACCTTATTGATTGATTATTATGTTAGTCAAGAAAAACACCTGAAGACATAAAAGATCTAGCAAACAAGTAAAATAAGACATCCATCCTTCAGACTTCAGAGAAAGTTACTTGACTCGGAGGGAGTCAAACAAAATGAAAAGAAGGAAGAGACAATATCTTCTCCCCCTTCAGCAGTTCAGAGGGAGACAAACATTATTCCAACCGATCTAGTTGCTCCAGTTGATATGCCCAGAGATATTGCAGTAGGGCATAAAAGGCCTGCCTAGGCTCGACAAAACTCTGCAGAAGGAAGAGAAACATACAAGTCCCTCAAGGGACATCCCGAGAAAGCAAAAGAGATTTTCGAGCTACCCTTCAACCATGATCCACTTCATTGATTATGAGGCTCCCTGTCATGGAGAAGCGACAGGTGAACATGTATGGAAAGATGCCATGACAGAAGAATATCGGTATATATTAAAGAATGATGTATGAGACATTGTTTCGACACCACAAGGGAAGTCTATGGTGACTTCCAAGTGGATCCATAAAATCAAGCATGCAGCTGATGGTAGTGTCGAGAAATACAAACCGAGATGTGTGGCCAAAGGATTCCCACAAATAGAGGGAGTTTTCTATGATGAGACACTTGATCCAGTAAGCCCAATACACTTTCATATGTACTACCATCCATGAGTTGGAAACTACATTAGATGGATAGACTCTTGATGAGTTTGGGTTTCGACAAAGGTGTTGCTGATCCAAACCTATATTACTACATTGTTGACGAGATCTTGATTTTGATGACTTATTGAGGAAGTCGTGTTGTTGGATACAAGCAAGCTTTGACTTCTGATTTCGAGATAAAGGATCTGAGTATAATGCACTACTTCTTGGGACAAGAAGTATGACAGAAGACTGATGAGATTTTTCCTGAGTCAAGGAAAATATACAGTGGGGATATTAAAGAAGTTCAGTATGACTAAATGCAAATCCATGCCTACACCAATGATGATGGATTTGAAGAAAATGAATGATGATGATTCAGACGAGATTGTTCCACGACTGAATGGATCACTGATGTATCTGGTTAAAGCCAGACTCGATATATGTTATGCAGTGAATGTACTTAGCCAATTCATGAGTCAGCCGAGACAGACTCACTGGACAACAACGAAACATGTATTGAGATATCTAGGAGACACAATTGGATATGGGCTGAGATATGTTTCCAATGTAGACTTGAGTTTACATGGATATGCAGAATGGACAGAAAGTACAGTGGACCGGAAGAGCATATCTGATTGTTGTTTTACCTTGAAGATTGTCATGGTTTCCTGGTGCAGCAGGAAACAAAGCTCTATGGCCTTGAGTACCACAGACGCAGAGTATATAGCATTGAGTGTGCGAAGCAGTGTGGCTTCACAAGCTTCTGACTGATTTACTTGATCATGAGATGGATTCTATGATTATAACCAGAGTTCTGTGAAGCTCTTTGAGAACCATGTGTTCCATGATAGATCAAAACACGTTGAGATAAAATGTCATTTTCAGAGACATGATGTAGAGGAAAGAAGTACACGTGCAATACCTTCCTACACATGAAAAAATTGCAGACATCTTCACCAAACTGCTTGCCAATACGAAGTTCAAGTACTTATGTGCAAGACTTGGCCTGATGGAGAATGCCTCCCTAGCTGAGTGATATGAAAATGAGAGGTTTTACTGATAAATTTTGCAAGTTAAGTTTATGTACTTTATGCACCGGATCAATAAGAATGTGAAACACATAAACTTTACAAATCATTGTGGAATAACAATTATGACGCGCGGAATTTAAAAGAAGAATATAAATTGCAGAATAAGGAGAATAGTAGAAGAAATAAACAAGAGAGAAATAGACACGATTGTTAACGGAGTTCACCCAATGATGGCTACGTCTCCGGGTCTCGCTTCCAATGGTGACCTCTTTATTGCTCTCTCCAAATGCTCATTACATCAATAAGAAGCTTGCAATATGTTGCAAAAGCTCTCTAATTTGCTGCATACATGATCTCCATAAACAAATCTGCTCTGCTCTCAAAGAGACTCAATAGCCTTTTCCCAAAAATTCCCTTTACATTGAAAAAATACCCTTGCTTAAATAAATAAATAAATAAATAGCAAAAAAGTCTTAACTAAATCCAACTAAAAAGATATTTGAATCCACTTTAAAATAATGAATAATATCCAAACTATATCCCAAAATATCATATATCCAACAATATGAATTTGACCCACTTTATAAATGATATGGTATCCACTTTATTTCTATGACATATGGCATAAAATATATTAAAACCATACATAACAACCCAAAATGTGGTTTAATATTTCCTTGATTTTCATGGGATTCGATGGCTTTTAATGGGGATATGAAATATATCCCATAAAGTATGGGATTTGGAATTTAAATATGGTTAAAATAACCACACGATAAAAGTTTCAACCCATTTTTATGGCAAATAATATGCAGCGCCTTTATATGGAGTGGTAACCATATGCACATCCGTTGGCACATCCGTTGGCATATCCTAACTTTAACTCCCGTGGAGATTTCAAATCCCATTTTTAAAGCCGACCATATCCTATAGTATATGGATATCGTGGCATATCCATTGAAAAGGGGCGAGCATTTGTATACTATAACAAACGATGACCAATTAAATATAATATTGCCACAATCAATTAACAAGTGATTCATGCGTTGGGGAAATCATTTCAAAACCTGCAACTATTGGTTTCGGCTCTAATGGAGGGGGGTGCACCGGTATGGCTTTTGGAGGCCTTTTCATTGTTAGTTAGGTAACGGGGTTTACGAGGGTCTTGACTTAGTCAGAGTCTTGGGGGATGGCTAAACACCTGTGCTTATTGATTTATTATGGAGATTGATCGAACTCTTCTGCTGTTAATATGGTGGGGACGAGACTCCTATTGTGTTCTATGTTGCCTTTGGATGGGGCTTTAGGGATCTCCAAGCTTAGAGTAGTTAGGGGTCATAGTTAGAGGAGTTAACCTATACTGGAGATTTATTGTTGAGGGTTATCCATTGGCTACCATCCCAGTGCTTTACACTTGGCCTTAGGCGTTCTAACTTGTAGTGACAGTATGTCTTTTCGGGTAGGTGGCCATTAACTACCTTTTCTACTGGTATTAACTGTGTTTCCCTCGATTTGAGGTTCTTCTCGTTGTTTTTCCCGAGCTGCCTCTAGTGGCAGTTAGGTGGCACGTCTCCGTTAGATCCAGATCTCCTCATGACGGATGCAGTCGTCAAAGCACTCATGAGTGCGGTAGATGAAGATGCCTGGGAACAAGCTGGTGTATTTAACGTCTCTGACATGTCCTTTACTACCCAACTACCTACTCTTGAAACCTCTCATCTGTTACTGAAACCAACTGTGGAGTCATTTCCTCCCTCGTCGACAGGCAGAGTTGTAGGTGAGAGGCCGAACACTTTGCGCTCCGGTCTTACAGAGTTTGGATGTGCTGTCACAAACAGAGTCACTACTCATCGATGTGGTGGAGAGTCTTTTCAGGGAGGGCCTAAGAAGTCGTTGTTGCCTAGCCGGGCTCGGTGCAAAATGGTTCTAGGTGATGACTTGGGGTTGGAGGAAGCAATGAATCTTGCATTAACTACATTGGTGGGTAGATTTTCTTATCGCTCTTGTTGTTTTACTCCTCTGCAAAGTTGGATGCAGGTGAACTGGACTCCAATGTTAGGATATACTCTGGAGATGTATTTTCTCCCACGTGGTTGGTTCGGCTTTAATTTCAAATCGACGGAGGATGTGGAGAAAGTTTTAGGTACGTTGTGGCCATTTGATGGTGGGAGTATAATGCTAAAGAGATGGAGGATCTCATTCGACCCAACACAAGATTATTTTTGTTTCATACACCTGTGGATACTGCTCCCGGGGTTCCCTTTGAATTTTTGGAATAAAAGTGCTTTAATGGCCATAGGAAATACTTTGGGTCGTTTTATCTGTGTGGATGATAAAGCATTATGCATGTCGGACCGTAAACTAGATAGGATTTTGGTTGAGGTCGATATTCACTGTGGACTGTTGGAAACTTTGGATGTCCAGTGGCGGGATCAGATTTTCTCACAGAGACTCGATTACCTGGGGATTATGTTCCGTTGTACCTTCTGCAGAAAAACAGGACACTTGAGAAGCAACTATCAGGGCTTCGAGGAGGAGGAAGAATCGGATAACTCTCGCCTTCGGAAAATGCCAAGAGTTGTTTTTCCAGAATTTGATTTGGTTGCTTGAGGAGTACATGGCCCTCTCTCCTCAAACTCTCCGAACAGTTCAGGATCTGATACACTTACAGGTAAGTTAAAAGTGCATTGTCCTAGTCTTTTTAATACTCTTACTTATTGGGAAAAGCTTGCATTGGATACTTCGTCTCTTCATGGGACTAAGTCCGCTAGCCCCCCTTGTGACCCTACCCTAGCTCCTCGGGCTATTTCAGAATCCCGTGTGAATCTCTTGTCTTCTGGGTTGGGCACTTTTCCTCGGTGAGACCTCTCCCTAACTACAAGAGTTGACAAACCTGCACCTGACCTGCTTAGGGCCCACTCAAACATTTTGGAACCCAGTACTATTCTCTCAGTTGCTGAGAATCGTTCCTTTAAGGTGGGGGCTACTTCACTTGTTACGCCTGCTTCATTTGAAGACACTGGGTTGGGGGAAGACTTGGGGGGGGACAAAACCCTATTTACTACCTGGGTATCGGGAGGATGAACCCGAAGATTGTTTACTTGGGGAGACGTTGGAGTCTCTAGCTCCAACTACTCGAAAGGCCGATACTTTGGTGTCAATTACGACGTATCTTGGTAATGTTGTTATACCAGTGCAGGGCTCTTTGGATATAGTGTATCATTCGGAACTTCATGGTGGGGGAGTAGGCACTAGTTACACTTGGTCAAATGGACTTGGTTTTGAGACTTCTCCGATTAAGATGAGAAGTGCTCGTAAGCGGGCTACTCTCACGGGGACTGCACCTGGAATTATTTCTTCTTCTACTACTAATTTGGGGGAACTTGGAGGCCTGAAATCCCTTGCACGTGCCAGACCATGATTTTTCTCTCCCTAAATATTCGTGGGGTGGGAGGGACCCTTAAATTAGCCTCCATGCACAGAGTATTTAATTCAGTAAAGCCAGACTTGATATTTTTACAAGAAACTCTTGTAGATGAGGAAAAGGCATGACACTTCATGTTGATATGTGCTCCTAGTTGGTGTATTTGTGTTGTTAGTTCTCTTGGGAATTCGGGAGGGCTTCTTGTGGCATGGGATCCGAATAAGTTTATGTTGAAGCCTTCTTTGTGTATCGGGGGCATTATACTTAATGGAATTTCATTGGAAAACAAACAAGATATTTGTTTTTTAAATGTATACGGGCCCTGTGTTGAGAGGAAGTTATTTTGGGATCGTGTGGTTTTGAGTGGTATATTGGACACTAAGAATCTGGTTCTTGCAGGTGATTTAAACTTTACCTTAGGAGTTGATGAGGTCTGGGGTGCGGCAACACAACTGGACAAACTTGCAGTGTATTTTAAGAAATTGTTGTTGGATCATCACTTGGTTAACTTGGTTCCGGTTGAGACTGTTTCGACTTGGAGGAATGGTAGAAGTGGCAGGGATAATATTTCAAAGCGTTTGGACAGAGTTATTGTCTCAGAAAGCCTTCTCACGGATGTGGGTAGGTTCTAGTCGTGGGTTGATCTTCCCTTTGTTTCGGATCATGCACCAGTGGCTATTCAGTTCGATTTTCAACCGTACCCGAGGGCTTTTCCTTTCAAATTAAATCCTACATGGATGAATGAGGCGGACTTCGTGTCTATTGTTTGTGAGGTTTGGCGGGACCCAGGTTTTCTTGTGGAGACAGATATCCAGGTCAGATTTGTTTGAAAGTTGAAAGCTCTAAAAACTCGGATCAAGACTTGGGTGAGGATTAGACGAACTAAACAACATCAAAGATTAACAACCCTTGAAGAGGAGATCGAGACTATCCTTTCAAACCTACCTACCTAGATCAGGGCTCCATCCTACTGTTGCTTGCAGATTGAAGTCACTGGAGTGAGAACGCAACTGTCTACTAATCATTGAGGAAGAACATTGGCGACAAAGAAGTCGTGCTGTTTGGTTAAAATCACGCGACCGAAATACTAAATATTTCCATAAAGTTGCTAATGCAAAGAGGAATCATAAACATCTCTGAGAGATCTGGGATGAACTGGGGCAAGAACATCAAGGCCAAGAAGCTCTTAAATATGAGGCAAATAGATATTTCAAGAACTTATTTTCTGAGGATCCCCATATCTCACCTATGGATCAATTGAATCTTGTTCAATTGTTTCCTCATTTTATATCGGTTGAGGATTCTGCTCAAATTGATAAATTGGTCACAAAAGAGGAAATTCGGGAAATTTTGAAACTCTTTGCAGTTGATAAGAGTCTGGGCCCAGACGGGTGGACAATTGAGTTTTATACTAAATTCTTTGAGGTTGTGAGTGATGATCTGATGGACTTAGTTGAAGATACTAGGACTAGAGGGAGAATCAAAATTTCTTTAAATTCTACCTTCTTGGCTCTAATCCGAAAGGAGAATAACCCTCAGACTTTTGGGGATTATAGACCTATATCGCTTTGCAATCTTTGCTACAAGTTTATCTCTAAGGTTATTGCAAACATGATAAAGCCTATACTTTCGAGGGAGCTTTCTTGTGAACAACTTGGCTTATTAAAGGGCAGGCAAATTATGGATGCTATCGGAACAAATCAAGAATGTATACATAGTATCAAGACTAAGAAACCTCAAGCCTTGATCCTTAAGCTGGATCTTAAGAAAGCTTATGACTGTGTCAATTGGGATTTCCTTCGCATGATTCTAGTTCAAACGGGTTTCAGTGTTCATTCTATAAACTAGATAATGAGCTGCGTGGTTAGCTCCTTTTTCTCGGTACTGATAAATGGAGAGGCCTCTCCTACTTTCTCTAGCGAATGGGGGTTGCGTCAAGGATGTACGCTTTCCCCTCTACTCTTTATACTTGTTATGGAAAGTATTAGTCTCCTTTTAAAAAAGGGACAAGAGGATGGCATTTTATCTGGTGTCAAGGTTTCCAGGATTATTAAAATTCTCCATCTAATATTTGTTGATGATGTACTTATCATGTCAAAGGCTACTTTGGTTGAATGTCAGGTGATTAAATCTATGTTGGATTGGTTTTGTTGTGCATCAGGCCTTAAAATTAGTCCAGTCAAATCGACTTTCCATTTTTTGGGGATTCATGGAGTTCTTCTGGCGCAGTTCAAATCTATATTTTCCTTTAATTTTGTGGAGTTATCTGTGGGTTTCCGCTACTTAGTATATTTTCTAAAAGAGGAGAGGAGTACCTTTGAAGACTGGAGATGGCTCATTGTTAAATTTGAGAAAAAGATTAAATAGTGGTGCAATCAATGGTTGACTCTTGGGGGCAGATTAATAGTTGCTAAAACGGTTCTGGAAACTCAATTTGTTTATTGGATGGCCCTGGCGGCTGTCCCAGCCTCTGTCCTCTCTAGGATACGTATGCTTATTATTTATTTCCTCTTGTCAGGGGGGAAAGCTCAGGGATTGCACCTTTGTAGTTGGGAGACGATTGCAAAGCCTAAACATCTTGATGGTTTGGGCCTCCAGAATATCTTCCTTTTCAATCGTGCACTGGCAGCAAATTCCTTGTGGCGCGTTTTATTTAAGGAAAGTATTTGGCATCAAGTGGTAAAGGATAAATATCTCCCCTATTGCTCCGTGGAAACCTGGTTGCAGTGGGCTTCACCTTTTCATCCTACAACCTCGCAGATTTGGAAAAATTTGCTTAAATCCTTACCCATCATCACACGGTGGATTAGTTGGAATCCAGGGAATGGATTCTCGATCTTGATTGGACTGGATAAGATATTAGGGATTGGCTCCTCTTCCCTATTATCCCTTGGGCTTCGTGACACCCTTAAGGTGAAAAACATTTGTTATATTTATCAAGCTATGGCTTAGACGTCTTTGGGTTTCGTCACAAATCAGTGGAAATCTAGTGCAGACTTAGAGTTCAGTGGAAATCTTACAGCTGAATGGAATGCTTACTGTCAGGCCCTCATTCTAGCGGGGATTCAACTTCATTCGAAGGAGGACACACTAATTTGGAAAGGTGGTGATCTTTCGAGATTTATCATTGTTAGGAATGTTTACAATGCATTGGCAAAGGAATATTGGCCAACTCCCATCACAGGCTGGCGCAAACAAATTTGGTCTTGGGATATAACATATAAGCTAAAGCTTTTTATATGGCTGGTGCTGGAAAATAAAAATCTCACCTGGGATAAAATTAGAAAGAGGGGATGGGCAGGACCGAGTATTTTCTTCTTATGCTTTAATGTTGAGGAGAGTAATTCACACTTGTTTATTAATTGTTCCTTCTCACAATCAGTTTGGTATACGTTGTCAACTATTTACAACTTTAATACCATTTGGGGGGGTCGATCCTTAACTCTGTGTTATGAAACCTGGAACTCGGTGGAGAAATCTTAGAGGACCCTCCCTGCTCCGACTTGCTGGTTTTTGTGGACGGAAAGGAACAAAAGCATATTTGAATCCTGATATCCTTCTGTTCTAGGCGTTGTGTATCATATCCATGGCTTATTGGATGTTCCCAGGGCCCTATGTCCCTTTCCTTACACCCCAAAAAGGAAAAAGAAACCTTTAGATATTACATTACAAAATATATGTTGGTTTGATGGAGAATCACAAAACAATGGTACACTCTGTGGAGTTGGGGGTATGATTATGATTGGGGGAAATACTATCTATAGGTGGACTTTAAACTATGGGATGGGTACTAATACCAGGGCAGAGCTTCTCAGGGTTTGGGCAAGCTTATCCTTAGCACACAGGCTTGGTATTGATCAACTACAGGTATTAGGGGATTCAAAGATAGTAGTGGATTGGTTAAATCACAGATGCAATTTATATGTTTCATCACTCTTGGGTTGGATGAAGAAGATTCATATTCTTGCTTCACATTTCCATGTCATCAGATTTGGTCATGTTTATAGGGAAGCAAATGTGGAGGCAAACAATCTTTCTAAAAAAGCACTCCATGTTCCGGAAGGAAGGATCCACTACAACACATGGCAGGATGGCCAGGAGGGCCCCCCACTTACTCTGCAGCTATATATATGATCAATTGTATATGGTTTTTTTGGTTACTTGGATTTTGTGGATCCTACTGATACTTTTTGTAAATTTGATATTTCTTTTGTTTCTGGATTGTACATAGCAACATCACTGCAATCCTAGTCTGTATAGAGGTTGCTTAGTAGGAAACCTGTCTAACTGTGGGATCCTTTTAGTGTACACAGTAGAGTTTTTTGTGGGTGAATATATCCATAGCTGAAATCTACTCTTGGGCTATGTAATATGTCTGTATGTACTCTCTTTTGAGAACATCATATATTTTAAATATATTTGAGAAATTTTCTATTGGAAAAAAAAAGTGATTCATGCGCTTTGTTGGCTAGCGTGCAGAGTGTAAGTTGTTGTGTTTTCAGAGATTTTGGTTTTGATTCTTGCAGAGGAGGAATATAAAAAAGTTTTGAACCTGTGGTCTATTTGGCCAAATCCAGGGTGCCACATGGCACCATGTGATTGGGCCATGTGTTACCTTGTTATTGGCCCCAAACTGTCCAATCACCATCTGACACATATACACAGTCAACAGTCTTGCCAACTCATCAACCCAGTCAACCTGTCACTGCCATGTGTTTTCCTATGCCATTTCCACATGTTCTACCTATTCTGCCACATGTCATCTTCAGGATCTTCCACGTCACCTTTGACTGCTGACTTTTTACCTATTTGGGAAAATCTCCAGACTGTGATAACTTTCACATACAAACTCAGATTTTTGATCCGTTTACGCCACCGGAAATCTTGCGGTGAGCACTTCACGATGGTGTAGATTTCATGAGCATTGGAGAACTTTGATTTTTTGAGCATTTCAGATCCTCTTGGATCAAGCCTCCCCACTGGAAGCTTTTGGACCACCAAAAGCCTAGTTTTACTCAGGTAATAAGTGAGGGTATTGTCTCTCCACTTGTCCTGTATCATCCATCCTTTCTACTTGGACAATAATTGTTGGATCATGTTGTCATTGATGCCAATGGTTTGATTGATTGATGTCAAGTGATTGATTAATGTCAAAATATTGATTGATTGATGATTGATGGAATGTAATATGTATTTTCCTTGATTAGAATGCATAGATGAAGATGGATCAATGAGTTGTCATTAATATGATGAAGATCAATGAGTTGTCATTGATACATGATGAAGATGGATTGATGTGGTTTCATTGGTAATGATGCATTGTTGGAAAAAGGTATAGATGACTCATTATTGTCTTATCATGGTTGATAAAGTGCACAAATGGATGAACTCCAAAGTGGTCCCCTTATGGTGAAAGCCCTTACGGGAAGACGCTTTGCGGATTGAGTTATCCTAGAAGAATGGTTAGAGGACCCATGATTGTATGTGGAATAATGAGATTAAGATCAATGAAGTTGTTGGTGAAACTATACTAGATGGATAGTGCTTGTCATACCATTTTCGGTGGTATGTGGAACGTCACATAACTCCTCACAGTTTGAGAGTTATGGCCTTACGAAGTTGGAGGACCCTCACATGTTGGCTTGAAGCCCACAAGGTCAAAGAAGTCAAAGTGCTTGAAAAGAAGAAATCATTATTTAAATG
>SNQJ01S0035371.1:136937-174401 GCA_010110895.2 Picea sitchensis | reverse complement strand
CCCATAGGGGGATTCATTCTTCTTCCCATGATTCTAGGAGGAGATATTTATCAGATGCATACCTAGAAAAGAGCCCTACATTTCAAGAAAGAGCACATAAGCATAATTCCAGGGGAAGAAATGGTCACAGGGGGATTATGTTCGATGTATCTTCAACATTACATCAGAGTGATATCCTTTGTTCAAAAGGGGAGAGATTATTCAGAGGAACATCGAAGGCACTCAGACACGAGGAGCAACCCCAAGGAAAGTTTAAGCAGGGGGAGCAACCCCAAGAGGAGAATGGCCCTTTGCCATTGATGTCAAAGGGGGAGAGATAATCACATTGATGTGATTGATGATTATTGATTGGAAGAGATAGTCACATTTGGGAGAGATAGTCGCATTGACTATTGATGTAGAGCATGCCTTATCTACATGTTGACATCAATGTTGGCATTTCCATCAATGCCAAAGGGGGAGATTGTTGGATCATGTTGTCATTGATGCTAATGATTTGATTGATTGATGTCAAGTGATTGATTGATGTCAAGTGATTGATTAATGTCAAAAGATTGATTGATTGATGATTGATGTAATGTAATATGTATTGTCCTTGATGAGAATGCATAGATGAAGATGGATCAATGAGTTGTCATTGATACATGATGAATATGGATTGATGTGGTTTCATTAGTATATGATGCATTGTTGGAAAAAGGTATAGATGACTCATTATTGTCTTATCATGGTTGATAAAGTGCACAAATGTATGAAATCCAAAGTGGTCCCCTTATGGTGAAATCCCTCACAGGAAGATGCTTTGTGGATTGAGTTATCCTAGAAGAATGGTTGGAGGACCCATGCTTGTATGTGGAATAATGATATGAAGATCAATGAAGTTGTTGGTGAAACTATCCTAGATGTATAGTGCTTTTCATACCATTTCCGGTGGTACGTGGAACGTCACATAACTCCTCACGGTTTGAGAGTTATGGCCTTACAAAGTTGGAAGACCCTCACATGTTGGCTTGAAGCCCACAAGGTCAAAGAAGTCAAAGTGCTTGAAAAAAAGAAATCATTATTTAAATGATAAAGTAAAGTGACAAAGTCAAGGTGGATTATTTAAATAATAAAGAGAAGTGACAAAATCAAGAAAAACTATTTAAATGATAAAGTAAGGTGACAAAATCAAGAAGGAATATTTAAATGATAAAGTATTGGATAACTTTCTATTTATGGAAAGTGGTTAACCCTAAAATAAGGAAAATAGGTTAAGTGATCTAGAAATGGGTTAAGTGACCTAAATGATGAAAGTATAAATACGATAACAATGGTCTCTTGCAAATCATCCTTTGTGTGGATCAGTGGAGAGCTTCTTGTGAGAGCATCTTTGGTGTGGATCTCTTGAGAATGATTAAATATCTATTCTAAGAAAGAGAGCGTGAGGAGGATCTCATGGACACAATGAATTTTTGGCAAGTTTGAGATCATGACGGCAAAATTCTCAGAATTACAGAAAAATGCTATTTTCTGATGCGTACACGGTTTGTCTGTGTATAGGGTGCATATACGCACGCTGTCTGTGTACAGGGTGCGTATAGTACGCGAGCTGTTATAGTACGCGGGCTGTTAGTGTACATGGAGCGTACAATGGATAAAATCATGGAGATGTGTGGTTGAGCTAATGACAAGCTGTTGAAGATTGAAGAAGGTTCCAGATCTGCAATCTATGGGCTCAGATCTGTCACTGAGACACTGGTATGATTACATTATTGTCTTGATGGATAATATAGCTTGTTGTGTTGTGAATGCTTAGGGCATTCTTGGTATGGCTGTTGTGATGTGGTATATGTTGGTTGATGGAGTGAGCAGTAGTCTTTTGATTCAATGGTGACATGATTGCTATGGTATACTAGTTGTTTATACATGATTGAGATAACATTCATATTGATTGGTTGTGGAGCATGAGTAGACTATTGGAGAGCTTGGATGAGTTGTGACTGGCTGTGGGTCAGTTTGGACAGTGAGAGACAGAAGAAAATATGATTGCAGGTTGTAGAGGATCTGAGCACGTGAAGAAAAGGATAAACCCTAATAGCTCAGAAGGTATACACAGGCTGTAGTACTGCTTGGGCACGTATACACGTGGGTTGTACTACTGGTAGGGGGTGTACATATGCGTGCTGCACTACCGACAGGTCGCGTATCTGTTGCAGATTGATATATGTTGAGGATTGTTGCCTCACCTTAGTTGGCGCTGAGTGTGTAAGCTGAGTCTTGCATGATAGATCTAGTGCTCTTGTAGAGTTGTATTCTATTCAGTTGTTGCTGAAAAACGCCAAGGATTGTAGTCCGTAATAAAAAGAAAATTGTACATACATCTTGTGTTCTTTGTGTTCCTTGTGGTGATGACTTATTGATGATGTATCGCTGATATATGTTGCTGATATGTGTTCACATCTAGTTGGTTATAAATGACAACAATGAGTAATGAGTAAAATGTTGAATGCTAACTAATGTGTTTTGTGTAAGAGGGAATTTTTTGGAAAAAGAGCCCCACACTCATTCACCCCCCCTCTAAGTGTGGTAGGTGTGTCCAACAATAATCACCTGAATGACTGATGGGTGTTCTATATGCACTAAAAAAACACTAAAAACCCTCAATTAAATTGTCAACCCGAGGTAAGTAAATTTAGAGTTGTAGCACTATATGTGCCAAGGCAGAAAGGCTAGAGGCAGTATAGTCTATCTAAGGAAATGGGCTATCTAAGGGCTAATCTATTCAAGCAAAGACTATTAATAATCAAACCCTACTAAGAAACTTAAACTATGTACCCTAAGTAACCTTTGAACAAAGGATCGATGGATAGTTCTAAGAAAGCAAATGAAAACCCTACTTAAAAAAAATTAACTTAATCATGACAACAAGAAAAAGAAAACTACCCAATAAGCAATAACAATCAACAAACTACTTTAATTAACCTACTCAAAATTAATAAGCAATTATCCTATAAAAGAAAATAAACAAGCAAGCAACTACCCTATCAAAGAAAGTAAACAAGCAAGCAACTACCCTATCAAAGCAAGTGAACAAGCAAGCAAACAACTAACTAACCTATGATAACTTCTACAACAAGTAAACTAATCAAAATTACTCAATAAACAACTAATCAAGCTAATAAGCAAGTGAACTCTATTCTTAAATTAAACTTCACAATTACTTCTAATTTATAAAAGGAAATCTCAATCTACTAAATTAAAAGCATTATGACAATAAAAGTAATTAACAACTACTCTTTAATCTACGATAAGCAAACTATTCTTTAATCTACCAAAGCAAGAAGACTATCTAATCTACAAAATCAAGGAAACTCAAATATAGTGTTGATGGTTATGTGAATGTCTTTGGTGTCTTACAATATCACGATGACATTTAACAACTAATGATAATTCAAGAGGGATAAACTCAATATTGACTTTGATAGCAAAGTGAAAAGTGTGAATTAGACAATCCATTGAAAACTTAGCCATTATAGAAGCAACATCAACTATTCTGCATATCCATGTGATTATTCGATCATACATTAATCATCAACTGTATAAAAACACTATACTAGTAAATTCAATTGCATTCTATACTAATTAAGCAAATTCATACTACTTAGATTCATAACTGGAAACTAAACTCAATAATCAACTTTGAATTAAAATTGCAACCTAGATCTAAAAAGGAAATTGCATAAGGTAAACTAAACTAGTCCTATTTTAACAATTCAAATTGCAAAAGAGGAAATACTCATAAAACAAAAATTAAATACTATTTCAGCATATGACAAGAAATTAAATGAGCAAACTGAATGACAATTTAAATAAGAAAAACTAAGTAGCAGCTAGATAGACAAACTAGAATTGAAAGCTAAAAACTAATAACTATCCATCCACCAAAACCTTGTCAAGGAAATCATAAACTAAAAACTCTGTTTTTATACTCTATTTCAGCATAAAGAAAACCTAGCTATCATCTAATTATACACAAGGTTAGTATCTAAGCTTGCAAGCTAGTTCCTACTAATTAAAAGTCATTGCATATTAACACGATCCTTCATAATAACCTGCAAAAGAAACTAAAACAATTAAGTTATAAACAACAATTTATACAGTAAAGAAGCATAATGAAAACTCATGTACATGAAATTAATAAAATGAGAACTACACTATTCAATGCACAAGAAAACTAATTGGATATTCACCCAGACTGCTGGTGGGCCCCCCAACAATTCGTGGCTACTCTTCAAAGGTGAACCACAAGCTCAACAAAACGAATTCAACATTAAAATAAAAAATGCGGTCTTTACACAGTTTTAGCAAAATGTATATGAAAATAGCAAAACAGAGCTGCACTGTCTTTTTCTCTCTAACATTATCTGTCTGACCACTGAGGTGGTATTTATAGGCTTACAAGCTGAGAGGTCGACCACTGGAAGGGTCGACCTTCTCTAAAAACAACAAATCATATTCAATGCGTCCTAACTGTAGGTGGCTTCTAGAAACAAGGTGAGCCAATAATTTCACAGCATAACAACCCAAATCAAGTTGTCAAAAGCTCAGTAGTTGGAGGCCATGAGCACAAGAAAAACCCATGTTTTTGATTCTCCCATCGTTGGACGCCGATATGATAACCGCCAAATCGCCCATGGTTTTTGTGCAGGATGGAGTACCGGACTAAGTGCCGGATGGTGTACCAGACAGAGTGTCGGATGCAAAAACGTGCTGCGATTTTTCTCTGTGACACACAAGACGCGAATTAATTTCCTGGAATCATAAAAACATGCTAAATTACACTCAAAACCATCATAAAACATGAATCATGCATACCTGGTATGAATCATAGAGATTTGACACAAAAACTCTTCAAAACTCTTCAAAATAGGAAAACACATATAAATATTCAGCCAAAAAGGATCTAATTAATGTCATTAAATCAATCATATCACGGGCCCAACATTACCCCCACACCTAATATTTTGCAGGTCCCACTACAAACAAAAATAAATTTCCCCTCATGACTAAGCTTGCCGAGGAGGATCAGCTTTAGAAGCTTCTCCTTCTTGCCATGAAGATTTGGTCTTGTGCCTCTTTTGTTGCTTTAATTGTGCCCTAAGGTTGTGGTTGGCTTTGGTCATCTCATCAACCAACCTTTGAAGGGAATTCACCTTTGCTTGGAGGACTGCATTATCGTAGTGAAGATGTGTGTCCATAGTCTTCCTATCTTCCAACTGTTGCAGCAGCTGAAAATTCTCTTTTTGTAGTTTCTCAATGGATGGAGCATGATCAATTATCTCAGAGGAAGGCTTAGATCCTTTGAAATATGTAGAGTGTATGTCATTCTTAGGATCCGGGGTAGGCATCTGTGAGGTAGGAGTAATAGGGGGTTGATGAGGAGAAGTAGGTTCGGATTTTGTCTTCCTATGAGGCTCCAACTCATCTGCAGACACTTCCCTAAGTATTTTGTGAGGGCTTTCGAGATCAGAGGATACTTGGATAGGGTCCGAAGTAGTTAGGGCTTTTGCATAAGGTTTTCCTCTTGTGCTCCTGGTACTCTTTCGAAAGGGTCCTCTATTAAATCGATTAGCTCCTCTCCTATTTGTGGGAACTGTAGGAAAGTCTTGTTGAATTACTTCTTGGAGCTTTTTGGGTGTAGAATCAAGAGATATTGAAGGCATCGGGGGGTTAACAATAGGCTTCTTGGTTTGTTTGCTCGATGAGGATGCAGGAGTTTCAAAAATATTCTTGAATTTTTGTTCCGGTAAAGAAATGGCTTGTGCAGGAGGGTTTGGAGTGTTTGGAGAGTGGGGTTTGGATGGAGAAATAGTCCTTCGATCCAATGTATTTTTGCTAGTCTTGATTGTCAAGTGAGGGTTTGCAAATTGATAAATGAATGCATCCCAAGTTTGCCCCTGTTTTTCTAATTCGGCTAAAACAAGGAGTTTGATCAGGCCATGGTGAAAGAGGTTGTTGTGGGGGTTGGTTACATTCTTCCTCACTTGAGAGGAAATCTTCTCCAAGATCTTTAAAAAGTAGAAGGGAAAATTCAATGATTTATTGAACTGAAAGTGAGCTAACAATATAAAGTGACATGCTTTAAAGGTGGAATATATACCTTCACATGTGATCAACCTGGTGATGACTATGAGAGGGTTGATCATATCCTCTTTTATCCACTCCTTGGAGTATCCTTTAGCTCCAGAGATAATTTGGAATTCTGGTTTAAAAACCCTGTTATAACTTGATCGCAACAGCTGGTGGTTTTTAAACCATCTATCTCCCACTCTTGGAAGCTTCGTGGCCGCGACTATGGATTACTCTGAGACCCCAAAGGTGAGAGACCCCATGTGCGATGTCTTCCCATCAAAACTGAGGGAAAATTGCATTGATATGCCATCGTCGTGGCCCTGCAAGTGGGATAAAAATGCCCCCCAGCCTGTGCGCAAAAATACCTCCCTGCACTGTGAAAAATCAAGGATGGCGAAAAGGTATACGTAGGAAGAGGGCTCATACCTTTTGGGCATCGTGATGATGTGAAGGAATGGTCAGAAGGAAAAATTCACCAAGAAAGGGTGCGATCGGGCCAAGGAATGACACAATTTGAACAAAGGCAGAGCACAATTTGAACAGAGGAACAAACAAATAGAGGTTGAGCGCTTTTTAAAACAGGGGCAAATTCAAATGGAAGAGGTGAATTGGAATAATGGGATAACCCAATTCTGTTTTTGAATGCGCCTAGGGTGGAATTGGTTTCACGCATGCGCGCACGAGTTTCCATGTGTGAGAAAATTCGAATTTGAAGGCTCATTTTTGGGGGCAATCTTAATGATACAAAGTTAGATCAATGTCCAAGTCTTTTGACTTGGACATTTGATCATGAAAATGTTTAAGGTTTGCATCTTCAATCTTGATTGCCATAAACTAATTCAATTAAATGTCATTGATTCCTGGTTACCTGAAATTGTGGACAGTTATTGGTGTATATTGTCATATGGCACTTCGTTCGACACCTCATACGACACTTCATACGACACTCCATATGGTACCTCTATGCTAAATGCATTTTTACCTCCTGTAATGGATACTTTGCAATCTTGGAATGGTTTTGACAGTCATAGTGATTAAGAACAGAGGCAGAGTGTTCTATTATTATTGGTTTTTCCACCATGCTTACTCAATCCACTCGCATAAGGCATGTAATTTCAATCTTACAATCAACAGCCTGTAACGAAAATAAACCAATAAAGTGGTCTGTTAAGGATATGTACAACAATCTATAGCACACAGGAGTTTAGCATTTCAAAAATAAAATGACTGTTGATGTAATAACCCGTGTCATGAAAACAATACATGAATTTTTACAAAGATTTACTTCTCTAGGCAATGATCATTTGTCAACTCATGAACCCCTCCCCCACACCTAAGTATTGTGACACCTCACAATAAAAATCATAGGAAACCAATCAGTTCTCCCAACAACCGAAGATTTATAGTTTGTTAAGTGTAGAGATAAATTTCACAGATTGGTCTAACGAGATAGTTAGAAGATGGCCCCACCTATAGGATAGAACATCCTACATATAAATAAGAAGAGGTAGGCAAGAGAGTTTCAAGATAGTCTCAAAGTTAGTTCCCAATGGAAAGTTTATGGAGTTCATTAACCTTAGCTTAACCATACATACTTCATGTCAGCTTTGTCTACAAGTAATACCGTACATCGGGACAAGTTTAAATTTATTATTATTATTTTTTGTCAGATTAACATCCTCGCTAGGTAGAATGCCCCGCTGCTAGCAAGCTTGTTCAATACTCTAGCGGGTTTACCTAGTCATACCACAGGCCGGTACCCACTGCCAGCAGAACTGTTCAACATCCCGACGGGTTAGCCTCTTACACCCTCAGAGACTGACCCTCCATCTTTTAAGATTTTAGTATAAGATTTCTTTATGCAAGAAGATGGGGGGACAACTCTGAAAACATTTTTTTTTTTTTTTTCAATTGTGATGGTATTTATGTTAGAGGATGAATTTTCATTATATATTCCTTAGTGATTGTCCTGATGTAAGGGGTACTTAAGAGGATGTGGCCTATCTAAAGATATTATATAATCAAGCTTTTTAGTGTGTAGTGGATGGTACCATTGAGAAAGAACAGAAAGGTATCTCTAGGCTCAACTCACTTTCTTCTTTTGTAATTTAATGTGATGTTTCGATGACTAACCGCTAATCAGACCTCCTTGTTACTTTTTAATAAATATACTTTACTCACTTACTCAAGTTTCTTGGGAAAACTGTACGAGAGACCTCTAAGATTGATGGTTACGGTATCACTTCCTTATATAGTGGTGAAGATTTTCAAGAGCAACTGCTTTTTAAAATGCCTTAAGAAAAATAGAAGATGAACATCTTTGAAAAAATATGGCTAATGAATGCAAGTAAATATTCATTTGATGCCTAGCATACAAAAAGGTTCAAGTGTAACAATGTTTTGAAGAAAAATCCTTCTTTTATATTTCCTTGAAACTGTCTACTCTTGGTGAAATAAATACCTACAGAAATCTCTAGAATTGCTTATTAACAAAGTTCAAAAACTATTTACATATGTACAGTAGAAAATTCAGAAAACATTCAAGAACAAGGGATGACTTCCCCATCTACTAAGGCCAATGCCTTGTTAGTTGACATGATTTGTAGAAAGTCTTCTTTGGAAATGGGCTTATGATAAAATTTGAGTCGGTGTCCATTTACTACAAAGGAGACTTGTCCATCATCAATTTTTTTGATTTTCACAGCTCCATTGTCATATACAGTGACTACCTCGTAAGGGCCCAACCACCGGGTGGTGAGTTTGCCTTTGAAGGTTTTAAATCAGGAATCAAACAACAAATCCCAATCACCAGGTTGGAAGTGTTTCTTCTTAATAAACTTGTCATGCCACTTGCTCCTCTGGTTTTGGATTAATATTGTTCGTTGGATGGAATCTTTCCTGATCTCATCAAACTCATTCAATTGTAGGGCTCGTTGTCTCTAAGCCTCATCTAAGTTTAATCCGAATTATGTGACAATAAGGAAGGTCCTCACTTGGAATTCTATTGGTAGAAGTACTTGTTTCCCGTACACTAGCTCATAAGGGGTATGCCCAATGGTGTTCCTCCAGGTGGTCCGATATGCCCACAAAGCCTCTGGAAGCCTATCAGCCCAATCCCGATGATGTAATTGAACAATCTTGGTTAAGATAGCTTCTAGAACTTTGTTTGTAGATTCTACCTGACCATTAGCTTGTGGGTGGTATGGAGAAGATTTACAGTGTTTAATGCCATATTTCTCTGTTATCTCTCTCATCAACTTGGAAGTGAATTGAGTGCCTTGGTCTGTAAAAATTTCATGAGAGACACCGAAGCGGGTAAATATGTCTTCATAGATGAATTCGACAACGGTTTTTTCTGTAGCTCTGAATAGGGATTTTGCCTCTACCCACTTGGTGACATAATCTGTACAAACCAAAATATAGTTTTTCTTACAGGACATGGGTGAAATTGGTCCTACAAAGTGAAGGGTCCATTTTTCGAAAGGTTCTATCATAACTTGGGCACACAAGGGAATTTCGTCAGCTGACGTAGGTCTTCCTATCCTTTGGCAACTATCACAACTCCTCACATACTTGGCAACATATTTGAAAATGCTAGGCCAATAGTAACATGAATGTAACACCTTATATGTTGTACGTTTTTCAGAAAAATGGCCACCACATGGTCCATCATGACAACTTCATAGTATTTATGGTACCTCATCCTCTCGGACACATCTACGAATAATCAAATCAGGACCTATGAGAAAAAGGTCATGACCGACCCAAGAGTAATTAGCACTTTGCATAATAATTTTACACTTTTCATTAGGTGACGAATGAGACAGTAACTTCCTAGTAGCCAGATAGTTTTCCATATCCGTAAACCACGGGGTATTTACAAAGAGGGAAAAAAGGTGCTCATCTGGGAAACTATTATCTACAAGAATATCATCATCCTCATTTTTCATTTGTAAAATAAAATCAGCTACCAAATTCTCCTTTCCAGGTCGGTCAAGAACAGTGATGTTAAACTCTTGCAATAGTAGGAGCCACCTAGTCACTTGACCATTAGTTATGGGTTTATTCATGAGAAATGTAATGGCAGAATCGTTTGTATGTACAAATACTTCGTAACCTATAATGTAATGACAAAACTTATTGATAGCATGAACTACTGCCAAGAATTCCTTCTCGGTAAATATGTAGTTTAGCTCAGCAGGGGACAAGTTCTTGCTCACGAAATAAATGGCATAGGACTGATGGTCCTCTTTCTTCCCTATTACTCCTCCTATTGTGGTGTCAGAGGCATCAATAGATATGTAAAATGGGAGAGTCCAGTTGGGCCCTCTAAGAAATAGTGCCACAAAAAAATTGGCTTTCAGGGCTTCAAAGGAAGTTTGAAACTGCTCAGTCCAAACAAAATCAACATCCTTTATTAACAGCCCAAACATGGGTGCAACAATCTTTGTAAAATTTTCAATAAACCGTTGGTAGTATCTGGCATGTCCAAGAAATATTCTCACCTCTTTCTGAGTTTTGGGGGGTGGAAGTCTAACGATGACCTCAATCTTTGAAGGATCAAATTTTATCCCTTCAGATGAAACATGATGTCCTAGAACCACTCCTTTAGTTAACAACATTTTACATTTTCCATGACTTAGAGATAGGTTCATTTCTTGGCATATGATACAGACTTTTTCTAAGTTATCTAAGGCTTCCTGGTAAGTGTTGCCATAAACTGTGAAGTCATCCATGTAGACCTCCACACAATCACAAATAATATCAACAAATATCCCCAGTACTGCTCGTTGAAATGTGGTAGGAGCATTACACAATCCAAATGGTAAAACCCTATAGGCATAGGTGCCCCAAGGAAAAGTAAAGGTGGTCTTGCCCTGGTCCTCGGGTGCTATGGGAATTTGATTGTACCCATCTAAAAAGGAGAAATACTTCTTTCCAGACAAGGTATCCAAAACTTGGTCAATGAAAGGAAGAGGAAAGTAATCCTTCAGAGTGGCTTTTTTGAGTTCTTGGAAATCAACACAAATTCTCCATTTCCCAGTCACTTTCTTTGGAACCACTACAAGCGGGGATACCCACTTACTGTCTTAGATGGGATAAATAAATCCAACATTTAATAACTTTTGGATCTCCTCTTTTACTATATCTTTGAGTGCTGGGTTCATCCTTCTCTGGGGTTGCCTAACATGTGTTACTTCCCCCTGGGTATATATGTGATGTATGCATGTGTCGGGGTGTATACCCTTCATGTTAGTGTATTCCCAGGTGAATGCTCTTATTTGTTCTTTAAGGATACTTACTAACTATTTTTGTTGGTCTGCATCTAACCCGCAGTTTATATGTAAAAATTTCCCTGGACTAATGTCGTAGGGCATGGTATAAGACATGTCAAACTCATCTATCTCAAATATAAAATATGTTGAAGACAAGATGGATGGGTCCAATTGTTCCTGAAATTCTTCCCCAAACATGTACTCAAATTGGGGAAAAGATTGTGGAAAATCAACACATGTGATAGTAGAAATGAACTGGTTTAGCACATTTTCTGTTGTGTTCTCCTGAAGTGCCCATGCATGGCCACTTGGCAATACGGGTTCTTCCTAGTCCTCGCTCCTGTATGGACATTCAAGCCACCATAGATTCTCCATGATGGGTTGGGTTGGAGGGTATATGGTGAGTTTTTGGATAGAAAGTCCATTTGAGATGGTCATTTCTCCCTCTCTACAGTGAATAAATGCATTGGCTATGGCTAACCAAGGTCTTCCCAAGATAATGGGATGGCCTTTGGTAGGATCCTTTGAGTGGATGACCAGAAAGTCTACTGGTTACTCCCATGAAGCTAAAGTAACTATGATATCATCCAAAATTCCTTGAAGTATAACCCCGGTGTTATTTGCTAATTCCAAAATGGTTGGGGTAGGCCCAAGAAGAGGTTGTAATTGTAATTTCTCCATGGTAGTAGCGGTCATAACATTGATGGCTGCCCCTAGGTCTATGAGATGGTTTCCAATGGAGACCTCATTAATGGTTATGGTCACTACGGGGTTTCCTGGGTTCCCATATTTTTCTACCTTAGTTTGCTCTGATATGTACTCAGAAAGTTCTCCTATCAAATGTACTGTAGGAGGGTTCTTCTGCTTCCTACTTGGATTCGTAATACACAATTCTTTGACTACCTTACTGTAGATTGGAATATCCTTAATGGATTGTAGTAAAGGAATCTTGACACACATATTCTTCAATTCATTCAAGATGTCAAATTCTGGTCGGGTGGTAGGTTTCTCGATTACTAATCTATTTGGATAAGGAGGGGCCTTCGTAATTTTTGAAGGTTCATTTTGGGGAAGCTTGGGTTCTTGGTCCTTAGGAATAATAACATCTTCCCACCTAGTGTCATCCGTAGGTTGTTTGGTGGTTTCTTCTTCTTCTTCTTCCTGGGTGACTACTGAAGGTCTCTGCTTATCCAAAACTTTTCCCGATCTTAGTTGAATCTCCTGTAATGGAACAAGAGTAATGACATATGTCGGGAAGGTCTGCATCTCAACATTGTGAATAGGTTGAGGGGGCTTATTATTGGGATTTGAAACTGGTTGTGCCGATAATAATGTCGGTCTCAGGGAGCTTGCATTCTGATATTGCAACAGTTTTTGTTGTTGAATAGGAGGTAAAGGTGGTGTAACAAAACCTCGTAGAAGTTGCAGAGTGTTCGGTGGAAACTGAGGATATGGATGGTTGAACATAGGGACAGGTGGAGCTTGAGGGTTCCCTTGGTTATTCCCTCCTCTCCATCCTCGAGGCCAAGGATTTTGGTACCATGCAGACCAGTTTTGCCAACTTGGTGAGTTCCACTGTTGTTGTTGATAATAGGGTGGAACTTGAGATTGTAGATCTGGGTATGTGGGCTGGTTCCTAGGTTGCCATGGTCTCCTAGGTGCGTAAGAGGAATCCCCAGGATCCCTACTCCTATAGATGGCTAACAAACCAGGCAATGATGGACATTTTTCAGTTGAATGGTCTTCTGTGCAGAAGCCACAAACTGAAATGTTATCTAATGGGTATTCCCTTGAGGAATGCTTCCTCCTGCATCTTGGGCAATATATGCTCATTGCTGCATTTTCCTCCTCCTGTTTCTTTTTAATATTTAGATATCTATCTTGAAGTTCTCTAAAAGGTTCCCTATCTCTACTCTTGTGATACCACTTGAACTAGCTGGTTTTAAGTTTCTATTATAAGGGTCCCGAACATTCTTTCCTGTTTTAGATATACTCCTTGAGCAATTCTTACACATTTCACATATTTCAGCAAATGGTTTATGAGATATGTCACCTGATGCCATCGGGTTAAGCATCTCTAGGTATTCTTCTGAAATTCCCTCAAGGAAAAGATCCCTAACTGCATCCTCTGGGAGGTCATGGTATTTCAATTTTTAGGAGACATATGCAAACCGTTCCATATAATCCTCGAGATTATTGTCTTCTAATTGTTGGATTTTGAATATGTCATTATGAGACTCCTTGGTCTCGCAGTAGTCTTGGTACCTCTTGAGAAATATATATTTCATGGCTTCCCAAGATCTAATACTGGATTCTCCCAACCCCATGAACCATCTTAGTGCAGAGTCCTTGAGGGTGGCAGGAAATAGTTTTAGTTTCTAGGCATCTTGTAAGTAGTTGTAGCTCCTACACAAGATGTCGAACTCAAATAGGAAGGTATCTGGATATTCATTGCTTTTACCATAAAAGGTGGGCAATGCTGAGAGAGGAATATTTTTCATATTGACATTTGGGGTGGTGTCCAAAATTGGAAACCCGAAGGTAGTTTCGGTTTAGTTTCCAGCCTCTTCTTCCTCCCCGTGTCTTACATTGTTGTGATGCCCCTAATCATTCATACTGGTTTGGTTTCCAAAAAGAGATTACCTAGGTGGTTTTATCTTTGAATAAAACAAGGTTTCCCTTTGATGGAAAGGTCTTCCTACTGATTGGATGTCTAGGACTCTACTCGAGCTGGTTGAGATTATTGGTGCCAAAGTTTTTGTGTCAATTTGAGAGATAATTAAGTTGGCTGAACTACCAAACAAAATATTCACTTGTTCAGGGTCTATGATGTCTTCAAAGTTAGGATCTCCTGGTGGTGGTGTAAAAACAAAGGTTGTATTGTTTGGTTTTGCAGAAGGCTCGAGTGGTCTTGTCTCTTGTTCCACTATTACTGATGCTTCAATTTTCCGTTCTATAGTGCTCCCTGTCTTAGTCTCTTCAGAGACTACCTTAGCTATATGGGTTGAGCTAGATCCTGTTTTTCGGTATCAGTTTGCAGAATTTATGAGTGGAACGTTCCTTCCCCCAAAAAGGTCAGAAGGAAACTTGGTTGAAAGATTCGATTTATATTTAATGTATCTACCTTTTGGGTCTCTAGGTCTGTTTATGAAAGTAAACAAAAAAAGAAGAAGAAAAACTACCATTGGGTTTGGGGGAACCTGCTATAGCAGATACACAAATTCTTACCTCTCGTCTTAAAGTTCCCCCACCACCAAACTAATGCTAAGGTTTAGAAATGATCTAATTCCTAACTATTTCCTACATTGAGACAACTCCTCGACAACGACGCCAAAAATGATGGGTGTTCTATATGCACTAAAAAAACACTAAAAACCCTCAATTAAATTGTCAACTCGGGGTAAGTAAACTTAGAGTTGTAGCACTATATGTGCCAAGGCAGAAAGGCTAGAGGTAGTATAGTCTATCTAAGGAAATGGGCTATCTAAGGGCTAATCTATTCAAGAAAAGACTATTAATGATCAAACCCTACTAAGAAACTTAAACTATGTACCCTAAGTAACCTTTGAACAAAGGATCGATGGATAGTTCTAAGAAATCAAATGAAAACCCTACTTAAAGAAAATTAACTTAATCATGAAAATAAGCAAAAACAAACTACCCAATAAGCAATAACAATCAACAAACTACTTTAATTAACCTACTCAAATTTAAAAAGCAACTATCCTATAAAAGCAAATAAACAAGCAAGCAACTTACCCTATCAAAGCAAGTAAACAAGCAAGCAACTACCCTATCAAAGCAAGTGAACAAGCAAACACACAACTAACTAACCTATGCTAACTTCTACAACAAGTAAATTAATCAAAATTACTCAATAAGCAACTAATCAAGCTAATAAGCAAGTGAACTCTATTCTTAAATTAAACTTCACAATTACTTCTAATTTATAAAAGGAAATCTTAATCTACTAAATTAAAATCATTATGACAATATAAGAAAACTATTCTTTAATCTACCAAAGCAAGAAGACTATCTAATCTACAAAATCAAGGAAACTCAAAAATAGTGTCGATGGTTATGTGAATGTCTCCGGTGTCTTATAATACCACGATGGCATTTAACAACTAATGATAATTCAAGAGGGATAAACTCGATATTGACTTCGATAGAAAAGTGAAAAGTGTGAATTAGACAATCCAGTGAGAACTTAGCCATTATAGAAGCAACATCAACTATTCCGCATATCCATGTGATTATTCAATCATGCATTAATCATCAACAATATAAAAACACTATTCTAGTAAATTCAATTCCATTCTATACTAATTAAGTAAATTCATACTACTTAGATTCATAAATGGAAACTAAACTTAATAATCAACTTTGAATTAAAATTGCAACATAGATCTAAAAAATAAATTGCATAAGGTAAACTAAACTAGTCCTATTTTAACAATTCAAATTGCAAAAGAGGAAATACTCATAAAACAAAAAATAAATACTATTTCAGCATATGACAAGAAATTAAATGAGCAAACTAAATGACAATTTAAATAAGCAAAACTAAGTAGTAGCTAGATAGACAAACTAGAATTGAAAGCTAAAAATGAATAACTATCCATCCACCAAAACCTTGTCAAGGAAATCATAAACTAGAAACTCTGTTTTTATACTCTATTTCAACAAAAAGAAAACCTAGTTATCATCTAATTATACACAGGGTTAGTATCTAAGCTTGCAAGCTAGTTCCTACTAATTAAAAGTCACTGAATATTAACACCATCCTTCATAATAACCTACAAAAGAAACTAAAACAATTAAGTTATAAACAATAATTTATACAGTAAAGAAGCATAATGAAAACTCATGTACATGAAATGAATAAAATGACAACTACACTATTCAATGCACAAGCAAACTAATTGGATATTCACCCAGATTGCTGGTGCCCCCCCCAACAAGTTGTGGCTACTCTTCAAAGGCAAACCACGAGCTCAACAACACGAATTCAATATTAAAATAAAAAATGCAGTCTTTACACAGTTTTAGCAAAATGTATATGAAAATAGAAAAACTGAGCTGAACTGTCTTTTTCTCTCTAACACTATCTGTCTGACCACTGAGGTGGTATTTATAGGCTTACAAGCTGAGAGGTCGACCACTAGAAGGGTCGACCTTCTCTAAAAGCAACAAATCACATTCAATGCGTCCTAACTGCCGATGGCTTCTAGAGACAAGGCGAGCCAATAATCCCCCAGCATAACAACCCAAATCGAGTTGTCAGAAGCTCAGTAGTTGGAGGCCACGAGCACAAGAAAAACCCATGTTTCTGATTCTCCCATCGCTGACCTCCGATATGATAACCGCCAAATTGCCCATGGTTTTTGTGCAGGACGAAGTGCGAGATGGAGTATCGGATGGGGTACCGGACGGAGTGTCGGATGCAAAAACGTGCTGCGATTTTGCCCTGTGACACACAAAACGCGAATTAGTTTCCTGGAATCATAAAAACATGTCGAATTACACTCAAAACCATCATAAAACATGAATCATGCATACTTGGTATGAATCATAGCGATTTGACAAAAAATCTCTTCAAAACTCTTCAAAACAGGAAAACACATATACGTATTCAATAAAAAAGGATCTAATTAACGTCATTAAATCAATCATATCACGGGCCCAACATTGACCACAACAAACATGAAAATTGAGATAGCATTGTTTATCAAAGTAATCATCTCATCTATTGCACAATCATCTACATTCTTTGTTGCAGTTAGCGGCCATACGCCACTGAATAAAAGCAAACTAAACAACAATATTGAATATGTGAATGGGAATGAAAAAAAATGCTTCCTCTTCTGAACATGAACAGTAACCAAAGTATGCAGTTGAACCTCATGTTTTACTTCTCGTGACACTTCATGATTGTTAGAAACATACTTAACCATTGCATGTTTAGCATCACTTTCTTTTTGATTTGTTACAAACATAAGTGTTAAACTCTTGCTTGCATTTACCATTCTTTTTAACTGCCCTGTAGTTGCAAAAGATCTTTCAATTTTCATGCGACGAGCACGAACAATGTACTCTTTCCCATCTTTCTTGAAGCAATATTTATTTTCCTTCCTGTAGAATATGGCTTTTCTATCATAAAGGTATGGGCTTCCTAGGACAATTCCACATATATCCAGTGGCACTATATCAAGCTCTACTTCATCAATGTACTTAGAAGTGATTAATTTTATATTGCTTGGTTACTTGTAAATTATTATCACCACATATCCATCCCAATGGATATGGTCTATGATGTGGCTTAGTTTCAAGTCCCAAATTATTTACAACCTCTTCACTGATTAGATTGGCTTGTGATCCACTGTCTACAAGAGTATCAACTTTAACATTATTTGTTATGAACCTTATGTGGAAAAGTTCACTCCTTTTACACTCATCATTTAGAACATCTGAATTAGAAGAGCTAGTACTTGCAACATAAGTTATACCTTGGATTCCCATAGCTACAATTTTAGTCTCATCATCGGAGTCTGATCCCAGATCCACTTGAACTGTTGCAGTTGTGGTCTTCTTTCTCCCTTGATTGACATACTTATTTGGCTTCAACTCAATATGTAAGATCCAACAATGATCTTCATCATGGCCTTCCTTCTTGCAATGCTTGCAAGTAGGCTTCTCCTTTTTCGATGTGGCTGTATTCTTCTCTTTCTCTTTTCTTTTCCCTGAATCCTTTCCTTGTAAGGCATCTGTAGAAACACTATCACTAACATTCCTTTTATTTGATTCAATGTGAATGGCTTGTACACATACTTTATCAAAGTTATAAGGATTTAACATAAGAATAGTATGCTTGAGATAAGAATGTAGACCACCAATATATTTTAGAAGTGTCTCTTGTGTATATAAAGGAATACCCAATATTAATGCTTTCTTACAAAATGATTGTGTATACTCTTGTACTCTTTGGCCTTTATATTGCCTTAAACTTTGCCAATTCATCATTTCCTGTTTCATGTATGCTAATGGATGAAACTGTTTCTTCAATGCAGTAACAAAATCATTCCAGGAAGAGATTGTTTTACCACTTTTCCTAAGATCATCTTTAGTTTTTCTTTCCCACCATATGAGAGTTGTGCCTCCCAATTTGAGACTAGCAAGTTGGATCGTTGTTTCATCATCAACAATCCTTTGTATCCTTCAATAAACTTCAAGTTGTTTAACCCAATTATCTAGCTTTTCTACATTTAATTCACCATCATAAGTGGGTAATTTAAATTTTACATCAAGCTTTAATAAAGGCATATCAGAATAATGATGAGTTTTTTTAGGTTGCTTATCCTTGGAGGAATGTACACTTGCTTCACTTGTAGATGATGAGGATGAAGGGGAAGAAGGTTCTGGAGGTCCACCACCTTCAACTCCTCCTTCTGCTCTTACTGAAGATTCACCTTCTTCAACCTTTGAAATTCTTCATTGTCCTCTTTCATGGTAAAGCTCCTCTACCATGGATTTCATCAATTGAAATGCCTCAAAGAAATCATCCTCAGATGCATAAGGATCTAGCTTCCTCAATGAAGACATCTCCTTTTTATGAGGTCTCCTTTGAATCTATGGATTAAAAGCCTCAAGTTGGCCTTATCCTCGCTTGAGTTTGGATATGGTGAGCATCCAATGCTTGCAATTCCTGTCAAACCTTCAAAACCAAAAGCTCTGATACCTATAACTTGATCTGAAAATGAGAGGTTTTACTGACAAATTTTGCAAGTTAAGTTTATGTACTTTATGCACCGGATCGATAAGAATTTGAAACACATAAACTTTACAAATTGTTGCGGAATAAAAATTATGACATGGAACCATGTGATTGGGCCATGTGTCACCTTGTTATTGGCCCCAAACTGTCCAGTCACCATCTGACACATATAAACGATCAACAATCCTGTCAACTCATCAGCCTAGTCAGCTTGTCACTGCCATGTGTTTTCCTATGCCATTGCCACATGTTCTGCTTATGATGCCACGTGTCATCTTCAAGAGCTTCCATGTCACCTTTGATTGTTGACTTTTTACCTATTTGGGAAAATCTTCAAACTGCGATAACTTTCGCATACACTCAGATTTTTGATCCGTTTATGCCACCGGAAAGCTTGCGGTGAGCACTTCACGATGGTGTAGATTTCATGAGCATTGGAGAACTTTGATTTTTTGAGCATTTGAGATCCTCCTGGATCACTGAGAGGGAGTGTTGATGATTACAGTTGTGCGAGACATCCTCCAGGACACAGACTGATTGATTCGACCTGAGAGAGAGCCCATGAGTTGGGTGTGCCCATGAGATGGGTATGTGGTTCCTATGTGAGATAGAACTGGAACGTTGTACTGAACTCCTCTATGTAGAGAGTTGAGATGATACTCCAGATGATTCTCCTATGTAACACAGTGAGAAAGAAGATCTGTTGAGTTGGACATGCATGTGGTTGAGCATAGGTGAACATGTGGAAAATCCCATGAGTTGGGTGCATCGTTCTAAGACAGAGATGAAACGATGTATTAGCCTCCTTTGAGCAGAGAGTTGAGATGATGTACTTCAGATGATTCTCTTGTGTAACGCAGTGAGAAAGAAGATATGCTGAGTTGGACTTGCCTATGGCTAAGCACAAGTGAAAGTGATCCTAGTGGATGAGCACTAGTGAGTGTGGTTCTCCTGTGAGACACAACGAGATAGAGACGTGGACATCCCTGTGGATGAGCATAGATGGATGTGCCTCTAGTGGTTGAGAAATAGTGGGAGTATGAGATCCCTTGCTATATTGTTCAAGAGTCAGACTTACCTGTAACCCTGTTTGTGATGTAAAGGGTAAAGGTCAGCCCAACCAAAAAGTGAAATATAATTAATGTAAAAGATAATTAATATGGTAATTATTAATTATATTATGAGTTATTGAGGTTGGCCTTGTTGTGCCAATAGACACTATTGTTGACAGGTTCAGTCTAATATAAGTAAAGGTAAATTCCGCATTGAGGAATCATATCAAAAGTGTGAGTTTGGAAATTTCAGCAAACACTTGTTCTTGGGAAAAGTGTGCACCTCTCTTGGGTGCTAGTATTCTAGGGTTTGTGAAGCACCCTTTTGTGTGTTAGTTGTTTATGGTGGTGGAGGTCTTTATCTTGAAGAATATAGCAAAGGATTGGTTGGGTTTTCTTCCCTTGTTGAGAAGGGTTTCCCAAGATACTTCTTGTGTACTTGTGCATGGTGTCTCTTCTTGTGATCTTGGTTGCTGCAACAAATTGTCTATGGTTTAAGTAAAAATCTAAAGATGAAATGAACTTCATGCTTAAGCCTAGTTTATTGAAAATCCAACAAGTTTAACTTTAAAAGATATTACTGTAGTTTTCTTTTCCCTAAAATTTAACATGGAATCAGAGCATAGGGCATGAAAAGAGCTCAATAGTGGAAAAATTTTGAGCCAGCGTAGATCCTTGTTTTAGGGTTTGTTTTACAGATCAACAGTAAACAAAATTTAATGGGCCATCAAAGTTGAAGATAAAGAAACTACCGATACACAGAACAATGGACATACGAAGTGAAGTTGGGTAGGGTGGATATGATGTTCACTCACCTAGGAAACATTTCACGAACGAACTAATCCTATCAGCCTCAACATCAGATGCATTTATGTATTTCAACCACCTCAATAATGGAAGCCTAAAGGAGCATGAAAAATATTCCTATCTTCTCTCATATAAAAAAAAAGGACCTGTTACCCCTCAAATTATATGTTCAATTGATTCATCCCATCAGTATGAGAGATATGTTGTAGGATCTTGTTGTTCCTAGTGATAAGGTGTATCGTGAAGATCATAGATCCAACATCCTGGTCAAAGTTTTCAGAGTTGTTACCTGCATTTCTACATCTGTGTAAGAGAGGAGCTTTCCAGAAGTCACTCAGCATATTTCTGAAGAATTTTCCAACAAAATGAAGGCCTATTTGTGTTCTCAGTTGTGAATGCACGTGTCCTAAAAATAAAAATAATAAAATGTCACAGCCAAAGGAAGAAAAGCAATCATGATTACTCATAAAGGAATTTCCTTCCAATAAAGTCAGAAGCAAATTTGGGTTATTTGATACTAGACCTAAAGTCTTTCTCTTGAGGCTTGTCCAATTCTCTTGATTGATGTTTCATATGGTAGAATGATAGTTGCTTGGATGAGGTTGAAATGTTCACATGTACACCAATATTGCAGTTTGAAGACGATTAGATACATTACATTGATTTTAAGTGATGGAACAATTAGTAGTGAGATGCTTTGAAAATGATTGTAATGATGTTGTATGCATGAAGCAATAATATTAATAATCTCGTGCGTAAACTGCAATCATTAAGGATAAAATATAATGTTGGTGTGCATAATAAATTTGGAACATTTTCATCTATTAAGGGGCGTTTTATTTAGGTTTCCTGTGTTCATTAGCACATTTATATCAGAGAACAAAATGAAATGAAAGCCAAAGTATTTCCATATTGGCATACGATTAATGTGTGATGCATACCCAAGATTAGATTTGTACATAGGGGTCTTGGAAATACATTACAGGCTAGGTAGTGCATGGACCATTTACCAGTTTTTTGTTTGAGAATTTTTCAGAAAGAGAAGAATTATATGAAGCATATAAGGTAGAGGTCGATTTTCCTACATGTTTTCATACACCTTTGTTTGAGAACAATTTAGCAGAATATATCTTTGGAAGCTACATATGGTAACAGGCTGCAAAGTACAGAGTCTGTCTTCAACCCAAGCAAGTTCAAAGTAAGTCCAAGTATGTATCATCTGCATTTAATCACTGAATTTGAAATAAGTATGTGACTATTAAAGACAACAAGAAAAGCTCTGATTATCCTATTGTCAAAATATCATTTGTATGACCAAGGAAGTTGTGATCTCAGCATATACTTGTTGATGTAAGCTAGGTCATGTTTGTTTTGTGAACTCTGTAGTATGATGGACCATTATCTCCAGTATGAGAGTCCATCAAATTCTCATTTGAGTCATTTTTAGGTTGGGTTGTTTTCCTCGTTAAGGAGCCCAACAAGTTATCTTGGTAGTTGGGGCATTTCTCCCTTGTTTTGGGAACCCAACATATATCCTTGTTAAGTCGGGAATCTTGAGATTGTAATTGAGCCATTGTCCTTGGTACAAAAGCTCAATATGGGTATGCATGCCATCCGTTGTATGTATCCTGTAGTTTTCCAAAGAAAAGATTTGGTTAGTGAATAGTGAGGTCACATGACAGAAGCATAACCTGGTAAAATTTTGACTCAGTTTTTAATATTAAACTTGGTACAGGCACCAAGTACATATTGAAGAGATACGACACTAGAGCGAAGTCAAAGGATCTTACAGGTTCATAGGAAGCCAGGTTGCACATGCAGGGAGACAGACATATTATGATACTCAAAGGGAGGAGTCCTAGTATATGAGTTGGGCCATGACATGCAGTAGATGGCAATGTTGAAAAATTCAAAACTAGATTTGTGGCTCGTGGCTTCTCTCAAAAAGAAGGAATTGAATATGACGAGATTTTCGCTCCATTAGAATCATTATCTCTCTTGCTTCCGTTTTTGATTGGAAACTTCACCATATGGATGTTAGGACTGCCTTTCTCAATGGTGAAGTTGAGAAATAATTTTATATTGAACAACCTGAAGGTTTCGTGATCCATGGGAAAGAATCCCATGTATGCAAACTCAATAAAGCCTTGTACGGATTGAAACAAGCTCCGAGAGCTTGGTATGGCAGAATTAACAATTTTTCTCCAGAGTCTTGGGTTCTCCAAGAGTATAGTAGATCCTAATTTTTATATAAATATTGTGCAGAATCATCATGTTATCTTGGTTTTATATGTGGATGATTTGTTCCTTACCGGAGAGGAACCTCTTATAGCTTAGAGTAAGAGGGAGTTATCAACACAATTTGAAATAAAAAACTTGGGTCTTATGCATTACTTTCTTGGATTAGAGGTGTGGTAGAAACCGGGTGAGATATTTCTCTCACAAAGCAAGTATGCAGTTTATGTGCCCCGCAGGTTTGGCATGTTGGACTGTAAGTCCATGTCCACACCTATGATATCTAACATGAAGAAGTTACAAGATCAAGATATAGGTTCAGATCCGGAAGACCCCATCGTATATCGTCAGATCATTGGGTCCTTGATGTATCTAGTACATACTAGACCAACCATTTGTTATGCAGTGAATGCTCTCAGCCAGTTCATGTGTGAAGTGAAACATATTCATATGGTTGTTGTTAAACATATTCTTACATATGTCCGGGGAACTATAGCCTATGGGCTCAGATATACTTCCAGTGGAAGGGATAATGCTTCATGGTTTTATAGATTCATATTGGATGGGCAGTATAGTGGACCAGAAGAGTATTTCGAATATTGTTTTAGTTTGGTTTCAACTATGATCCCCTGGTCCAGCAGGAAACAGGGCTCGATAGCCTAGAGCACTACAGAAGCAGAATATAATGTTGCAAGTTCTACTAGTAGAGAAGCAATATGGCTCAGAAAGATACTCTCAGACTTGTTCAATGTTGAGTTGGAACCCACAGTAATCCACTGTGATAACCAGAGCTGTATAAGTCTCTTCAAGAATTCGGTGTTTCATGACGGATCGAAACACATTGAGATGAGATATCACTATGTTTGGGACATGGTGCATAAGGACATTCTCAGTATACAATGTGTTCTAACGACAAAACAAACCACAAATATTTTGACCAAGCCTCTGTCCTTGAAAAAGTTTGTGTACTTTCGAGACAATCTTGATGTTGTTGAGAATGCCTCTTTTGCTGA
Source organism: Picea sitchensis (assembly GCA_010110895.2). Classification (NCBI taxonomy): domain Eukaryota; kingdom Viridiplantae; phylum Streptophyta; class Pinopsida; order Pinales; family Pinaceae; genus Picea; species Picea sitchensis. The sequence goes on along the minus strand of SNQJ01S0035371.1, from coordinate 150,130 downwards.
GAGGGAGTGTTGAAATTAGTGCAGTTGCAAGAGCCATTCTCCGGGAGGATGGCATAAGACCCTAGATGAGATCTAGGGCCCCCAGTAGACTCCTGGGGTTATTTGTTTGGGACCAATCAGTTTGAGCCATGGAAAAAGACCCTAGTGAGGCCCATCAGTGTATTACTGGGGTTCTTGGTCAAGGACTAATAAGTAAGACCCTAGATGTGTTCTAGGGCCCATGGATGTGTTCCAAGGAATCCTTTCTCGGTGCTTGGATTGATCCTTGGAGTGTTCCTTGGTGCTTGATGATGTAAGTCCCTAGATGTGTTCTAGGGCCCCTGGATGTGTTCCAGGGAATCCTTGCTTAGTGCTTGGATTGATCCTTGGATGTGTTCCTTGGTGGTTGATGATGTAAGTCTATAGATGTGTTCTAGGGCCCCTAGATGTTTTCCAGGGAATCCTTTATTAAACACTTGGGTTGATCCTTGGTCTTGTACCTCAGTGGATGAAATACCATAGATGTGTTCTAGGGCCCCCAGATGTGTTCTGGTGTACCCTGGTCTTGGACCAGGTAGTTCTTGGTTGTGTACCAAGATGTGATGATGTGTGATCTTCCTCCTCTCTTCTGGGATGGTCCATGAGACCTAGGAGCAACCACACATATGAACATGACCACATCATGGATGTTTCCTCCTATGCAGTGATGATAAAAGTTTATAATCCATCATGAGACTTATGTGGACATGTTTTTCCATTGAACAAGAACCCCTTGACCTTGTCTTGCAGCCCCTCATTTCTTGTCTGTGTTTCCCTCCTTGTTTAATGTAGTGTTGGGGTTTTATAAGTCACTTTGACTTATTTGAATTTTAATTAATATTTTATTAATTAAAATGTCATTTATTTATTTATTTTAAATTAACCCTAACCCTCTTCTTAAACTATAAAAAGGAACCTACCCTCCCTCATTCTTACACTTACTCATATCTTTCTCTCCTCTACATTTCTTGCTTGAGTTTGCTGCGACTACCTCAGTCCTTCTTGGTATGACTCCTTTCGTGGTCTTTCTCTTACAACTATGAGGTGTTGCTTGGACTTTGTACTTCTGTTGACTGGGATTTTCAGTCTGGTTTTGTTTGCTGGTCTAGTAGTGCTACAAACCTTCCCTTTGGCTGCCTTTGATGCGGTGGACCTCCTCTTGTTGTGTGTTGAGTGGGAGGACCTCCTCTTACTGTGTGTTGAGTGGGATGACTTCCTCTTGTTGTGTGTTGAGTGGGAGGACCTCCTCTTGTTGTGTGTTGAGTGGGAGGACCTCCTCTTGCTGTGGGCGGACCTTCCTTTGTTGTCCTAAGTGTGTCATTGTTGTAGTTGGGTGTTGCATCCCTTTCATTGTTTCATTCTAAACTGTTGTTGGGTGCTTTATGGCTGTCGCTATCCCACAAACATCCCTTGACTCCTTCTTCCTTAATTGTTGGTGCTATTATCATGATTGATTCCTATCAGTTTTGAGGGTTTGAAAAACCCTAGGTTCCTGTAGCACTTCAGTTCAGATTGGATAGTTTTGAATGAGTTGTTTTTGGTGTTTGTATCAACCCTATTCTTGTTGATTGACGTTGAGTCCTCCTTGGAAAAACAATCCACTCAAGATCTTGGTGGAGGTCAAATCCTTGGGGTATTGACCCATGATATTTAAGCATAATTTTTGAGCATATTAAAGAAGACAACATCTATATGTTAGGTACATCTTTGATTGGCTAAAGGTAAGTTCATAATTATTTTTATTTGAAATCTGCACTTAATCTATATTCATAAATTTTTCCGTATGTTTAGATTTATCTTTACATGTTCAGATCTCACAGTCTATGTTTAATCTACTTCAGTTATTGTTTTAAGAGCTGATATGTTTTTACTGTTGAGTTTAATTTTAAAATATATTACTGTAGTTTTCTTTTCTACCTTGTTTGCATCCTCTTCTCTTCTTTCTTTGTGTGTTTTTTTCCTGGGTTTCTTTTTTGAGATTTCCTTCAACTTCATCTTCTTCCTGATTACCCTATGGTTCTTTTTTTCTCATCACCAAATGAGATGGGAACATCTACACACTCTTTAGGGAGGCATGACACAAAGGACTCGAAAGGGTACAATAATGAGGAGATTAGAGGGTGTCATAGATAACTACAAGAGGGGTTAGTCTAATCTCCGAGGGATTTGAAATAGGAGGGAGTGGAGGGGGAAAGGAGGAGATGGAAGGGATTGTAACCAAGATGATTAATGGGGATTTAGGGATGGAGGGTGTCGGAACACATATATATTTCTAAACTTTACACTTTAAATAGTTTTCTTTCCCAATTAAAATAAGAATAAAGCGTGCTTGATTGTCACCACTGATGAAGTTTTTTATTTAATCGAATGATCCTTTTTCCCGAGTTATTTTGGAGCCACCTGATTATTAAAAGGTCAAACCCCTAGAGAATAATTTAGAGTTTCGATTTTCAGAGTTTCGCACTTCAGGCGTTTCGTCATGTCTCGCCTTCAAAGTCCCGATACGTGAAAAGTGTTCGAAAGATCCTAGTCACCATATACACATATACCTTCCTAAGATTTAACACATCACCGTGGGAAGCGGCCCTTCGGGAAAGCGATATAACTCTAACTTGTAAATCTACGAAATGCGAAGTCCCAAATTATTAAACATTGGTTAAATAAACTAATATCAATTAAAGGTAATTGATAGCTTCGCACACTCGGAGTTTGGATATTCACCATCCGTCGCATTCTAAATTCGTGAATCCTGAACTCTCGAAATGTCTTAAACGTTAAGCAGAATTAATTAAAGATTGAAGACAATTAGCGAATAATTAATCACTTCATGGTTTTGAGCTTCGAAAATCATTTATCAAGCTATTATCGGATATCCCAAGGTTTGAAAGCTCGAAAAGAACTAAGTTTAAACATGATTAGTTAATGGGCTAAACACTATTATCTCATGTTAATATTTTGTTAAATCGTAGTCGGGTAAATTCAAATATTATTTCACATATCCCGATCACGAACCACCAACCATTAATGACATTAATAATCGATCTTTGGAAATGATATCAAATAAGATCTCGGAACACCGCCTAAATCTTTTCATCAAAGAGAGTGAATACATTGTAAGTAAAGGTATACACAAATTGATGCACTTAAGGTGAAAAGGATATTGAATTCTGAATTCCATTTGTGTTTTCACAAAAGAAAGATTTAACAAGATAAAAAGTTTTGCGCATTTTTTGTAATAGGTAACATAGTGCTGAGTTTACTACTATCATGGCTCCATGAAAAATGGTTAAAGTGGATGTTGAGAGCTCAAGCCAAAACACATATGTCCTCTCAGACACATCGCCGAGAGCTATAGATACCGTGAAAACCTGGACACAGGTATTTGATATCTTGCAATATGAGATGATCAATTGTCCAGAAGAGTTAGACTATTAAGGGAACGAAACTCAGGCAACGAAGCTCAAATATGTAACCCAATCAAAGCTGCATAAAATAGCCACGCGATCAAGGCTCATGCTGTATACCGACATGATAGGCTGGGACCTTGAGAACGTTGACGTTTTGACCATGACCATCCACAATTCACAGAAAATTGTTGTTGGATATTTCCGACCAGAACATATACAAGTGATGTACAAACTATCCCCAACATTCAAACATAGTTATAATGCCACTTTCTTAAAAGAGTTCGATGAAGAAGAGTGCACACAAGGTGTAAAGAATTACCTCGACTTGATCAAGAACTGGTGGGCACGCCCTGGGAAATTCAGAGCGAACACCCATGACATATATGAAACTGCATCATTAGAAGCTCATATGATGTATGTGGCCATGATGCTATGTAGACTTTTCAGCAAAGGAAACTCTGCTCACTTCCTGTTATCATGGGTACTGATCATGCACAAAGTTGCAGAGGGTTTTTCTTTCAATTGGGCCAAAATATTATCAGATAGTTTGGCCAAGGAAATTACAAAATATCAGTCATTGAAAGCCAAAGGACGACTTGCCCCATTTTCCTTTGATGGGTTGGAGCTAGAATCCGACCAACACTGAACCAATACACTTCTATCATTCCAAGTTGTGGGAGGATAAAGCAAAGGATTTCTTCTACAAAATATGCAACTTTGTGGTGTTGCCAATGCATATCGCTATATACAGTTGCCCACCTCCTAGGATTTCAAACTAGATAGTGCCCAACCTTGGAAAAATAGCGGATTGGTACATTGAGGAAAACTTCTCTTACATCAAAGTTTTTGGATGTTCCATTCCTCCACATGCCTTACCAATGTTTCTACCAGATCGATTGGTGTGTTGAGAGGTAGCACATCAAACAATGCTAGGAGGAATCAGTAAAGAGCTAAAGGCAACGCAAAAAAAGGTGTGGCCCACCTTTGCTTTGCAGGTTTGTACTTTCTCACTGTTAGATTTCGGCCACTCAAAGGTAGAGGCCACGACCCTAAAGGACATTAAGATTATAAAAATTGAATTCAAGAAACACGATCCCCAAAAGATCGTGGGAAATCACATGTCTCTTTAAAGTCTTAAGAGATACGAGCATGAAGATTCCCCACAGGATGAAATATTCCAAGGAGAAAGATATTATTAGAAGCACCAGAGAAATAGTCTACCCAAAGTCTTACAGGGAGAAGTTCTGACATCTCCAACCACACATGAAGTTGAAACCCATAAGTTAGAAGTAGGAAGTTCCAGTGGACAAAGCGTTAAGGAAAACCTTGTGAAAACAAAGGTTTTGACACAGAAAACAAATACTGCACCATTAGATCAACCTGATGATCAAACGAAAGCTCAAGCTGAAGTTTTGATAAAAAAGGGATAGGATGCATCACTATCTACACCAAAAAATTCGGCTACTAACACAATAGGGAAACCACAGACCACCCAAATAGGTGACCCTATTATGTCTTTGACCCCTTTACAGATCAGTCAGGGGAACCCAAGTGCCGAAGTAGTGTTTATAGAAGATCTTACTCCCATTTCGGTTGAAGAAATTCCCCCTTCTGACTTCTTCTTCAAGAAGAAGAGGAGGGTTGTAGTAAAAAGAGAGACGCACCAAAGGGAGGGTGCAATTGTCAAGAGACACAGGGTGCTATTTTATGGACAAGCTCTAGAGGAGGCAGATTTTGCTATGGAAGTGGCAGGCACATTGGGATTTTTTGCCACAACAAATCATTATTCAGTTGGGAATCTGAAAGAACAATTGAAGCAGAAGGACCTACTGGTAAGATAGTTACAACACCAAATGAATATAGTGGAACATGGTGTAATAAATGAGATGAATAGGGGTTTTGAATAGATTAGAGCCTGTGATAGACAGAAAATTCAGCAACTCAAAATCAGCCTTGACGAAATGCATAAAAATGCACAGGTAAGTAGAGAATTGACCATTCAACATGGATAGTTGGTCGAACAACTGTAGGCTAAGATAAAATTGATTGAGAACATGACAATGGATATGGCGGTTTTCCAAGCCCAAGCATTGGAGGTGCACGAGAAGCTAGAATCAACACAACAAAGCCTTTTTACTAAAATAGAAGTTGTCCAAAACCATTATCGGATGGCAGATCATTCTTTAAATAACATTTACTTAAAAGAGAGAGAGGCCATTGAAGCTCGAGGTACTTTCCAGGAGGCAGTTGTGTCATCAATGAAATATGAAGTAGCCAAGGTCCCTAGATAGTCTCTTTCAGAGCAAAATCGAGGTGATATAACACTGAAAACCTAGGAGGCCAATTTAGTTGAAAGTAAAAGGCTAGCCTGGGAAGTGAAGAAAGATTTTGAAGAAGCATGTTCCTAACTTGAAAAAGAGTCACTATACATTGAAAGAGATACCATCTCTGAAGCCTTGGGGAAATTTTTTATAGCGAAGAATCAACTTGATTCCAAGACAAGAATGGAAGAAGCCCAGGCCGAAATCCTGCAATTGAAACGAATTGACATTATCGAGATTAATAAGTGGATAGTCAATCCTAGTCTGCAACTATAGTTTATATCTTTAGAAGCCAGAAGGATGGAATATAGGCTGCCTCAAATGGAGAATAAGTTATATACTTTCGAGGCTAATGACACAATAGAGCCTTCCAAGATAGTGGTGCAGTTAGTAGGCAGATGTGTTCAGTGTGTCAGGCAAGGGAAAGCTAACACGTGTGGAAACAAATGAGACTATTTACACATGTCATGATTAAAGGCCATCTGTTTCTGAGTTGGAGGACAAGAAGAAGAAACGTCTCTGCTAACAAGCGAAGAGATAGAGAAAATGCGAATGAAACTCTTCAAATTTTACATATTGTAATATTTACTATTTTTGAATTATGAGAATTCCAACCGTTTAGGGTTGAGATCATTTTTGTATAAATACATAGTTTGAAAATTTAGCAAAGGTTGCTTCTCGCTGGATGTAATAAGAAAAAAATCTCCTTTTGTGAGAATTAATACAAGTGTAGACATGGATTCCAATTTTTGTGCAGTTTGAGTTATGTTCTCCTCTTGTATTCCATATTTCTTGTTTCTCTGATGTTATTACTTGATAAGTGAGTGATTGCAATTTAGTAGTACTACTACTGTAGTCACATTTTATCGGTTGTTTGATAAGCAAGCAATTTTTCCTTTGTATTTTCTATAAGTAAATACAAGACTTGTGAGCTACTTGGATTATTGTATCTCATATCCTTACAAGGGTGCATTCTTTAATTTCTTCTACTGTGAACAAGGTAAGATTCATATTGCATTGATGTCTCATTTTTTTTAACAGTTTTGTAAGTTTCCCTCACATCATTTGATTTTATAAATCGACTTAGGCGACAAATTACGACCTCTATCCTGTTCTGTCATTATTTTCATTTGAGGATTAATTCTTATATAACTAGCAGAAGAAAAAGCACCTTTAAAAACATCCCTTTATATTTCTGATGTCTGAGATTATTCTTTAAGCCTTAGGTTTAATCTTAGGAACAACATCTTTTTGGCGCAATTGTCGGGGACGGAGAAATGAAGTTATTTTTCCTTGGGAGAAACGACAAGGTAATATTATGTCTTTGATAGTGAACAAGGATTGAATATTGTATTAAGGATTTTATCTTTCACTTGGAGACTCCACTACAGATAAATTGACATTCAGTAGAAAGAATACCAGGAAGAACCCAAACGATCAGTAGACTACGCCTGTATCCGATCTCGAAAAGATATTAAAACCAAGGGGATACCTGAAGCATACTGCTGCATCCACACGTAAGGTTTACCAACCCAAAAATGTGCAAAATAATGCTAAGGTTCCACTTGAACATTCAATCTCGCAAGAAGGTTACACACAAAGCCACTTCGGAGATACATCAACTGAGAATCTTGCAGCTAAAGCCATGAACCCCGAGTTGGTTTTACCTGAGATTAAAGCCGAGACCGATTCGACTTCCCCCTTTACTAGTAAAGTAAAAGATCCCTTTCGATACCTACTTTTATTGATGTTCCGATGGTCCTCGAAGTAAAGGTTTTAGTTCCCCAAAACTTTGAGGACTATATCTCATACCCTGATTCAACTCATGTTGGTTCTCCTATTTATATATCCTATAAATCCGAAGAACCCAGTCCTCATTTCCCTTTTCCCCCCTTTTCAGATTTTCAGTCTCCTAACAGTCAGTTTCCAGAACCTCCTTCACCTCATCCTGAGGTAGTATAAGGGTCTCTAGAAGTTTATGAAAACCCTCTCTTTAACTCCCGAAGTTCATCCCCTCGACATCAAATGGTTGTTGTTGGAGGAGGTGGTGTCGGAGGCGGTGCTGGAGGAGGAGGCAGTCAAGGACCACCACCTCCACCCCATAGTATTTTTGCCAAAGTGGCAGCCAGATACACTCCTTTAGTCCTTCCCCCTGTCCTTCATGATTTACTAGAAAATTATATGAAGAACTTACCGAAATTCACAGGAGAGGGAGATTTAACTGCCACAAAGCACATAAACTTTTTTGTCCAATTCGCTGATATCCTTGGCATTGAGCATAAGGATGTTTACTCAAGAATTATGGTGCAAAATTTTGAAGGTCAACTAAGACTCTAGTTTCGAGGGCTTCAGGTAGGTTCTATAACATCTTATGACGTGCTAGAAAATGCCTTTTTAAGGCAGTGGGGAGAAAACAAAGATCACTTGTATTATTTGATGGAGTTTGGGGCTCTGAGGAAAAATAATTTCAAGTCATTCCTAGAATTCACCTAGAGGTTTAATAAAATCTATCATAAGATCCCAATAGAATTCAAACCCTCACAACGCACAACTAAGGTGACTTTCACAGGGGCTTTCGAGCCCGACTTTTCCCTACTTTTGAGGGAAAGGAGATCTGTTGACCTCACAAGAATGCAGGACGACGCCATCGAAATCGAGTCAAACATGATGTAATCAAGTAAAATAAAATCTAAGGTCGATATGGGAACCAAAGAAACTAAACGCTTCAGGGAACAAGATGGAACTTCTGGATCTGGGAGGTCCTCGGAGGAAAAAATGGATGACCTGGCTAAGATAATCAAAGAGTTATCAAACAAAATCTCTAGAATGGTACTGGACCAAGCTAAACCTGATCCTTTTTCTAGGAGAGATTTCAAAAGGAATCCCAATCCCCAGATCCAACAGAGACCAATAAAAAATGAGGATAAAAAAATCAAAACCCCTTTTAAAACATAAAACTTCATGCAAAATGATGACATGCAAGACTATGAAGGGTTAGATGAAGGTATAAACAATCTCAGTGATGACAACTGAGAACCTCAACTAACCATACATGATTACAAAATATCTTTAGACCAAGAACCTCTGTTCAGAAATGAGGAAATCATAAATAATCTGGGAGAGTCTGATTATCAAGGAATCACTGACTCTATAATGGCCGAGCTTCAACATAAATATAATTAAGGCCTAGAGATAAAAATTATACAACTGTTCCACCTAAGAAGATCTTGTCGCGAAGTAAAACGAATGAGGAAGCTTAACCATCCACTGAAACATAAGCTACCAAAACAAAAACAGTTGAAACACAAGCTGCTAAAACAAAGACAACTGAAACGAATGCAAGACATACTAACAGGCCATAAAAAAGAGAAATAGAGATCCCAACCAGAGAATATGAAAAGACAATCGAAAATTTCAATCTAGAAAGCGAAATTAATAAAATCAAAATTCTTGTACCTTTGGTTGAACTGGCGAAAAATCCAATGTATAGAAAACAAATTGCCAAGATGATAAATTTATCAAATGCTGAAAGTCATGCTGATGCTATTAATTTAGAAGATGATAGACCCACTATAATGTTTGGTCCGCATATCGAAAATGCTAAAGACCCTGTTGCTCCTTTTTATATTACGTTGACTGTGCATGATCACCTACTCCATAATTGTATGTTGGATTCTAGAGCCTCCCACAACTTAATGCCCAAATTTATTATGGAAAATCTGGGTCTTGAGGTTACTAGGCCATACCGAGATATGTATTCTTTTGATTCAAGAAAAATTAAATGTCTTGGTATAATAAAATATTTGGTGGTTAATCTTGCACAGATCCATATGAAGAGTATTCTTATGGATGTAGTCATTGCTGACGTCCATGAAAAGTATGGCATGTTGCTATCTAGGTCTTGGGGCACTAAACTCAGAGGATCACTTCAATTGGACATGATGTATGCTACGATCCCAATCTTCGACAGATAGTTCACCTGTCTATACAGAGAGACAAGATTGACATATACTGTAAGTGACCCACAAAACCCAAATAATTACCTGGTATATGTCACCGATCAGGATTTATGAAACTATATATTATCAATTGATGATGGTTTTGATGAATGTACAGAAGAAGAAAACAAAAAAATAGAAAAAACAAACAAAAATGTAAACAATGTAGGAGTTTGGAAAATGTTTTTTGATGGTGCTTCGTCCTGGGAAGGAGCATGATCCGAAGTGTTGTTTGTGGCACCCAGATATGATTTTATTATTCCTTTCTCATACAGACTACAATGGGACATTGACTATACCAATAACGTATGCGAGTATGAATCTCTGGTCTTAGGATTAGAAGTTGTCAGGAAGTTGAAAATCAAGAATCTAATAGTTTACGGTGATGCTAAATTAATTGTAAAGAAGATAAGAAAACAATATCAAGCCAAACATCCAAGGCTAAGGTCATACATGAACTGCACCTGGGATTTGATTGATTTTTTTTTCTCATCGTTCAATATTCATCATATTCCCAGGACAGAAAATTGACAAGCTGACTCCCTAGCAAAAGCGATTGTTCAACACTGGAAGGGCTTTGAAGACGATGAGTAGATCAAGCAGTTTCTAGAATCGGTGGATGAATTTTCTGAAACGCACATCAACCAGGAAAATCAAAATGACCCTACTTGGATCATGCAGGAAGATGAAGAACCTCAGAAGTTCTAGGATAAGATCGCTAAACATCGCATGTTGGTGCTGAAAAATAATCAGATTCCTAAGGGTCTGATTCCTTTAGAAAGATTATTTGATCAGGACGATATACCCCTAAAGTCTACCTTGCAAACTCAACCCGAAGAGGTTGAAGATTGTGATATAGGCACTAAGGAAAACCCTAAGCTGGTCAAAATATCTAAATACCTTCCACCCGAAATGAAAAGTAAATATGATGAGTTACTCAAATAGTACAAAGATGTCTTCGCTTGGTCTTACGATGAGATAAAAACTTATGATACCACTGTCATCGAGCATAAAATCCCTTTGAAACTGGGCATCAAAAATTTTAGGTAGAAAATCAGACAAATAAATCCTATACTCCTGCTTGTGATAGAAAGAGAGGTAAAAAATCCCCTTGAAGCAAAGATTATTGTTCCACTTAGGTATTCCGAGTGGGTGGCTAACTTAGTTCTAGTTAGGAAAAAGAACGGTGAAATCAAACTCTGCATGGATTTCAGGAACCTAAACAGATCATCCCTTAAACACAACTATCCTCTCCCTAAAATGGATCACGTTCTAGAAAAAGTGGTCGGGGCTAACCAAATGTCTATGATTGATGGCTTTTCGGGTTGCAATCAAATTGCAGTCCATGAATATGACAAAGAGAAAACCGCGTTTACCACTCCATGGGTTACTTTCATGTACGACAAAATGCCATTCAGTCTGATGAACACAGGGGCTACCTTTCAACGAGCAATGGACATAGCCTTTGACGGTGAGAGAGATAAGTTTGTCGTTATCTATCTCGATGATTTAACTTTTTTTTCTAACTTAGATGTAGAGCACTTGGTACACCTCAAACATACATTCGAGAAGTGCAGAAAATTCGGTTTGTCACTCAAACCTAAGAAATCCCATTTTGCAATGCAAGAATATAAACTCTTAGGCCATAAAGTATCTAGGGAAGGAATCAAAATCGATCCAAAAAGGGTTGAAGCTATAAATACAATCAATATTCCTAGAAACAGAAAGGAAATTCAGTCTTTTTTAGGAAAAGTAATTTTTTTAAGAAGATTCATTCCAAATTTCACTGAGATTGTTAAATTGATTACAAATATGCTGAAAAAGGACATCGAGGTCAAATGGACAACTGAAGCTAAAACATATTTCGAACGCATCAAGAAGGTAATAGGAGAAGCACCAATGCTGGCCAACCCAGACTACATAAAAGAGTTCTTAATCTTTTCATTCACATTCGAGCATACTATCGCAACCGTGCTCTTACAGAAGAACTACGAAGGTTTCGAGAAACCGATAACATTTTTTAGTAAAATCCTCAGAGACGTCGAGTTGAAATATGATATACTTATAAAACAGGCATATGCTATGGTGAAAGATTTCAAAGATTTTAAGACTTATGTAAGATACCAGATATAATAAATATGCAGAACATAAATAAAATGCTAGAAATGGCAGAATAACAGTAATATAACCAGCATAATCTCCACAATAACACATAAATGATATAAGAACAACAACATAAATAACACTTTGATTCAGAAAGCAATGTTCATGGGCCTCTTCGAGGGGGCAACCTCTGATCAGTAGCTCTGTTACAATAATCTCCAAGCTAGGGTTTCATACCCTCTGACCCTTATTTATACTAAATATAAATACATCAAGAGAAGAATCTAGGAAGATCCTTCTAGAAGTAGAAGCTTCTATTAGGTCTTCTTACATCCGCCCTATTCTATTTTATTGAAAGGCCTTGTGGAATTGAACTTTATTACATCCGAATATATTGATCTACCTATGTTGTGGGTTAAAACCCCTAACATATCCAGCCTTAAAACAACCTTATTATGAGGGCTTGAGATGTGAAGCGCTGCGGAGATGGTAGTTGGTTCCCAGTGGCATCTACTAGAGTCATATCTTTCCTTTGGACTAACACTTCCTTGATAGTTCTACTCGGCGAGGTGATGCTCACGCTGTCCAAGCTGCTTCTGGATGCCAGCCAGAATGGATCCTTCTTCCTCACGCTGGTCCAAAACTGCTTCTGGATGTAGCCAAATGGATCCTTCTTCAACTAACTCTGGAAGGTTGGTTTGAATTTGGCACCTAGTTCCAATCACCTTCTTTAAGCATGAAACATGAAAAACATGATGTAGCTTCGACTGACTGGGCAGAGCTAACTGATATGCGACTTTTCCCACACGCTTGAGAACTGTATAAGGACCATAAAATTTGGGCGCTAGCTTCTGACAATGCTCAGCCTTGAGGGAAGTTTGCTTATATGGTTGCAATCGCAGAAACACCTGATCCCCTTATGCAAATTGATGTTCAGAGTGACCTTGATCTGCTTGCTACTTCATGCGATTCTGTGCCATGACCAAGTTCTCTTTAAGAGTACGAAGAATATCCTCTTGAACTGTAAGTGTTTAGTCAACCGCCTGGACCTTCGAGGTACCCGGTAAGTATGAGAGAACTGAAGGTGGCTTCTGTCCATATACCGCTTCAAAAGGATTCATGCGAGTAGCTGTATGGTAGGAAGTGTTGTACCACCATTCGGCTAGGGGTAACCATTGAGCCCACTGATGTTGTTTTTCGTTGGAAAAACACCTCAGATATGTTTCTAAACACTTGTTGACAACTTTTGTTTGACCATTAGTTTGGGGATGATAAGTTGAGCTGAGATGCAATTGGGTGCCCTATAGCTTAAACAGTTCTTGCCAAAAATTGCTTGTGAAAGTTGG
>SNQJ01S0035371.1:119053-136596 GCA_010110895.2 Picea sitchensis | reverse complement strand
ATACTGCAGTGATGAAATCCCCAAATGCTTAACCAGAAAGAAATGCGTATTTACTTGGCAACCCGAACACAGTTGCACGACAATAGATCTGGTCGATTTTAATTTGTTTATGTTTCTATCCCCCAAGGGTTAGGTATTCAAGGGTTCTACAGACAAGGGTTTGCCCTATGCTATATCTCTCTGATATATGTGTGGGGTCCAATAGTAGTACTCGGCCCAATATCTCAGGGCACTAACTAAGGAGGATAGATCGTACCCTTAGCCATACTACCCGACTACCAAGGTACTAGAGAGTATCTTCCTGAGTGCTGTTCTCAGTGACACTATAGCAGTCCAACGGCTGATAGGTTTATCTAAAGAGGCATTCAAGAAATCTAGGTCGATCCATACAAAGGTGCTATCTGATGCGCTACCACTTGAATGGGTACCAACAGGGGTTACAAGGGTGGCCAACAGATGTGCGCTTAAGAACCACTTGTATTTCCTGCGTGTATGAATCCCTCAACCGCGGGTTTATGCGCGTAACAACAGATCTCTGTGGATTAAAGCCGTCGGAATACGACTCTACCTTGAAAACAAAATTCCCACAATTTTTGCCAAGGAAAGTGCTCTGATACCACTTGTAAGATACCAGATATAATAAATATGCAGAACATAAATAAAATGCTAGAAATAGCAGAATAACAGTAATATAACCAACATAATCTCCACAATAACACATAAATGATATAAGAACAACAACATAAATAACACTTTGATTCAGAAAGCAATGTTCACGGGCCTCTTCGAGGAGGAAACCTCCAGTCGAGCAACGCTCTATTACAATAATCTCCAAGCTAGGGTTTTCATACCCTCGACCCTTGTTTATACTAAATATGTCTACCAAGAGAAGCATCTAGAGGAAGATCCTTCTAGAAGCGGAAGCTTCTATTAGGTCTTCGTACATCCGCCTTATTCTATTTTATTGAAAGGCCTTATTAATATTGACCTTTATTACATCTGAATATATTGATCTACCTATGTGCGGGTTAGGACCCTAATAACTTACATGCTACATTCCAAAATAATTGCCTACGTACCAACCAACTTTGTTAAAGATATATTGGTTCAACCAGATAGTGACAGAAGAAGAGGCCAATGGCTAGCCAAGATTCAAGAATTTGATCTTGAGGTAAAACCAACTAAACTCTTTAAAGCTCAATCTCTAGCTAAGCTATTAGCCAAATCAAATTTCAGAGCACTCATGATAAATCATTTGCAATCTTATGGAGACCTTCTGGATATAGAATAATTCGATGATCATACACCTGCGACCCACATTCAAGAAAGATTTTCCGCCTTTCATACCTCTTGACTCTTCAGTGCCCAAGTGATATGACTCCTTCTAAGGAGAGAACATTGAAGCTGCACGCGGTAAAATATTGCATTGTCGATAGTTAACTATATTGGAAAGATACCCTGGGATGTTTACTAAGGTGCCTGATAGAATCTGAAACAGATAATGTTATAAACGAGTTTCATGAAGGGGTGTGTGGAGGACACCATGACTGAAGGGAAATGGCCTATAAAATCCTGAGATCTGGATACTATTGGCCGAAGTTATTTACAGACGTGAATACTAAAGTCAGAGCCTATAATTCTTGTCAGCTATTCTCAGGCAAGCAAAAGATTCCTGCCCTACCCTTGATCCCAGCCAAGACGAAAGCCCTGTTTCAACAATGGGGTTTGGATTTTATTGGAGAAATTCATCCACACTCAAGTGCACAACATAAATGGATTCTAACCGCCACAGACTATTTCACTAAATGGGTAGAGGTCATTCTGACACGAAATGCTACAGATTCAGTGGTGATCAATTTCTTAGAAGAACACATTTTATCAAGGTTTGACTGTCCCCGGAATATAGTCACAGATAATGCCCAAGATTTCAAATCCATGGCGATGGTTATTTTTTGTCAAAAGTGCAACATCATACTAGGGCATTTCACAACCTACTATCCTCAGGGAAATGGATTAGCCGAGTCATTGAATACAAGCCTAATCACTATAATAAAAAAGGTGTTGACTGAAAACAAGAAAGCCTGGCATGTTCATTTGAAATACGCTTTGTGGGCAAATCACATTGGCACTAAGAAATCGATCGGAATGTCCCCTTTCCAAATGGTATACGACATAGACGCGGTCCTCCGCATAAATCTCGCTCTACCCATAATGAATCTTTGGCAAGACATGAAGGAAGAGACGAACGATGTTACCAGAAGAATAAATCAGTTAATTGAAGTCCAGCAAAATAGGGCCGAGGTGGACGAGAAACTTTAGAGATATCAAGAAAATATGAAAGCCTTGTTTGACAAAAAAGCTAAAGATAGGGAGTTCCTTCCTAAAGACCTAGTTTTGAAATGGGATGCTAGGAAAGAAGATGTTGGAAAGCATGGAAATTTTGATCACATATGGCGTGGGCCTTTCAGGGTTGTAGCTTCCGAGGGAAATAACTCATTCTTATTAGAAAACCTCGATGGGAAAATCCTTAGCGCTCCTATCAACGGGCGTTACCTGAAAAACTTCATGCAATAATCAAATTCCAAACTCCCATTGTACATACCGGTTTGATTTTCATGTTTTGATTTGCAAATTTTGGTTTCTTTGGTAAGTTTTTACTTTCATTGTAAATAAGGCCAGGTTTGTTGATTTCATAAAACAAAAATATAAAAACAAGTAACTCATATCGTTTCTTTTCTGCAGAAGTTTCTGACATTTCTCATGTTATTTTCAAGGAGAATACTTACTGATAGTCGAGAGATAAATATGTATCAGAAACCAACACTTACTCTTCAGAACATTGGCTTTATCTCAAAACAGGTGATAAATGAACAATTTACTTGATTGAACATATAAAGAAAATCTGAGGTATGAACTTTTACCCTACTGACCCGAATTAAAATTTTCAAGGAGATCTTACTAAGTATGGAAAGAGTCTCATTCGTATATACATATTGTCACCTGAGAAACAACCATATGAATATAAGAATTACAACCTAATCCTAAAAGTCTTCTCTGAGTTTTGATAAAATTAAAATTACAATTAAAATAAAATAAAAAATGAAATAAAATTTATAAAAAAGAAAATAAGAATAAAAAGACCTTAAAGAAAATATGAGAACCAATGAACAAACTTGTGTGGGATTGACCTTGTTCACAACAAAACATTTGAATATTATTTCTGTTTTATCCTGCCCATCCTCAAATTTTATTTTCCTATGATTCTCAATACCTCTCCCTGGTCTTCATAGAGAGAAAAGACTTCACCTTAACTCTGAAAACTCAGAAACATGTCTTCAAAATAATGTTAGGTGAAAATTCATACATCCCTTTCAACTTAACTGAAAGAACGTATGTTTAGGTTAATCCTAATAACTTTATCTCTCTTATCTAGTTTTAAACTGACTAGTTCGCTCAAGGTTGATCCCTAAATTTAAAATCCCTTTTAAAATCTTCTCGATAGGTGAAGAAGTATTGAAGATTGAAAGACAATTAATTTCAAAGTATACTAAAAAATTATGACAGACCTTTCCTTGAATATCTTAAACAAATATGATCCCTTGTATATTACATACATATTGATTGCCCCCACTTCATGTATTAAAATATAAGACATATGGTGAAAATAAATTCATAAAATGATTACCCCCATCTAGTCCAAGAGATGATGAAAGGAAATTCATTAAATGATTTCCCTCATCTCAACATTTAAATGAAAAATTACTAATTGAAGTGGTGAAAAGAAATTCAATGGGAGAAGTAGATAACTTCACCGGGGTACTGAACATGCTCGCTGGCAGTGAAGCAATTTCTATGATATCTGTATGGCTGTCATATGTATCTCCATGATATACTCTGACATCTAATTCTTTTTCAGTACTATTTACTTTTTGAACCAACGAGGGATCTCCTTAAGAAAATATGATGCATATACTTAACCTTGATGCAAACGAAATCAATCAAAGCTTGATATTTCCGCTAAAGTTACTTTGATTATCTTAAGAAAATCCGAACACAGTTTTAAGAAAGAGGAATTTCAAATAGCCTAACTGAAGGTCATGATTTGATGTGTTTTAAAGGTTTTCTAAGTTCGGGCGAAACTCCTTTTCTCAATATGATCATTTTCTGAATGTGTTTCACATAAATGAAATAATGACTCCATTTACCCAATAAAGGCACTTGGTCTACTGTTCTTCTACGTCTGGCAGGGAGACATGATCCCTAGATGGAGCCTATGTTGGAACACATATATATTTCTAAACTTTACACTTTAAATAGTTTTCTTTCCCAGTCAAAATAAGAATAAAGTGCGCTTGATTCTCACCATTGATGAAGTTTTTCATTTAATCGAACGATCCTTTTTCTGGAGTTATTTTGGAGCCGCCTGATTATTAAAAGGTCAAACCCCTATAGAATACTTCAGAGTTTCGAGTTTCATAGTTTCACACTGCAGGCGTTTCAACATGTCTCGCCTTCAAAGTCCCGATACGCAAAAAGTGTTTGAAATATCCTAGTCACCCTATACACGTATACCTTCTTAAGATTTAACACGTCACTGCGGGAAGCGACCCTTTGGGAAAGCGATAGAACTCTAACTTGTAAATATACAAAATTCGAAGTCCCAAATTATTAAACCTTGGTTAAATAAACTAATCTCGATTAAAGGTAATTGATAGCTTCACACACTCAGAGTTCAGATATTCACCATCCATCACATTCTAAATTCACAAATCCCGAACTCTCTAAATGTCTTAAATGCTAAGCAGAGTTAATTAAAGATTGAAGACAATTAGCGAATAATTAATCACTTTGTAGTTTCGAGCTTCGGAAATCATTTATCAAGCTATTATCGGATATCCCGAGGTTTGAAATCTCGAAAAGAATTAAGGTTAAACGTGATTAGTTAATGGGATAAACACTATTATCTCATCTTAATATTTCATTAAATCGTAGTCAGGTAAATTCAAATATTATTTCACATATCCCGATCACGAACCACCAACCATTAATGGCATTAATAATCGATCTGTGGCAATGATTTCAAATAAGATCTCATAACACCGCCTAAATATTTTCATTAAGGAAAGTGAATACATTATCAGTAAAGGTATACACAAATTGATGCACTTAAGGTGAAAAGGATACTGAATTATGAATTCCATTTGTGTTTTCACAAAAGCAAGCTTTAGCAAGATAATAAGTTTTGCGCATTTTCTGTAAAAGGCAACACAGTGCTGAGTTTACTACTATCATGGCTTCGCGGAAAATTGTTAAAGAGGCTGGTGAGAGCTCAAGCCAAAACACAGATGTCCTCTCGGACACATCGCCGAGAGCTGTAGATACCGTGAAAACCTGGACACAGGTATTTGATATCCTGCAATGTGAGCTGATCAATTGTCCAGAAGAGTCAGACTATGAAGGGACCGAAACGTAGGAAATGAAGCTCAAATAAGTAGCCCAATCAAAGCTGCATAAAATAGCCAGGCGACCGAGGCTCATGCTGTATAACAACATGATAGACTGGGCCCTTGAGAACGTTAACGTTTCGACTAGGACCATACACAATTCACAGAAATTTGTTGTTGGATATTTTCGACCAGAACATATACAGGTGATGTACAAACTATCCCCAACATTCAAACACAGTTATAATGTCACTTTCTTAAAAGAGTTTGATGAAGAAGAGTGTGCATAAGGTGTAAAGAATTACCCTGACTTGATCAAGAAATGGTGGGCACGCCCTGAGAAATTTAGAGCAGACACCCATGGCATATATGCCATTGCATCATTAGAATCTCATATGATGTATGTGGCCATGATTCTATGTAGAATTTTCGGCAAAGAAAACTCTACTCACTTCATGTTATCATGGGTACCGATCATGCACGAAGTTGCAGAGGGATTTTCTTTCAATTGGGCCAAGATATTATCAGACAGTTTAGCCAAGGATATTATAGAATATCAGTCATTGAAAGCCAAAGGACGACCTGCCCCATTTTACATGTCGACATACCTTATGGAAGTCATTTGTTTTATGACGCCATTTCCTTTGATGGGCTGGAGCTGGACTCCGACCAACGTTGAACCAATAAACTTCTATCATTCCAACTTGTGGGAGGATAAAGCAAAGGATTTCTTCTACGAAATATGTAACTTTGTGGTGGTGCCAATGCATATCGCTATATACGGTTTACCACCTCCTAGGATTTCAGACCAGATAGTGGCCAACCTCGGAAAAATAACGGATTGGTACATTGAGGAACACTTCTCTTACATCAAGGTTTTTGGATGTTCTGTTCCTCCGCATGCCTTACCAATGTTTCTACCAGATCGATTGGTGTGCCGAGAGGTAGCACATCAAACAGTGCTAGGAGGAATCAGTAAAGAGCTAAAGGTAGTGCAAAAAAATGTGTGGCCCACCTTTCCTTTGCAGGTTGGTACTTTCTCACTATTAGATTTCGGCCACTCAAAGGTAGAGGCAGCGACCCTAAAGGAAATTAAGGTTATAAACATTGAATTCAAGAAACACGATCCCCATAAGATCATGATAAATCACATGGCTCTTTACAATCTAAAGAGATACGAGCATGAAGATTCCCCACATGATGAAATATTCCAAGGAGCAAGATCTTATAAGGAAGTGTTGAGCTGAGTCCAGACTCTGGCTCCAGACAAATCGACCGAGTTCCATAATTTTCAGAAACACCGGAGAAATAGTCTGCCCAAAGTCTTACAGGGAGAAGTTATGACATCTCCAGCCACACACGAAGTTGGAACCCATAAGTTAGAAGAAAGAAGTTCCAGTGGACAAATCGTTCAAGAAAATCTAGTGAAAATGAAGGTTTTGACATAGAAAACAAATATTGCACCATCAGATCAACCTGATGATCAAACAAAAGCTCAAGCTGAAGTTTTGATAAAAAAGGGACAGGATGCATCGTTATCTACACCAGAAAATCCGGCTACTAATACAACAGGGAAACCACAGACCACCCAAATAGGTGAACCTATTATGTCTTTGACCCCTTTACAGATCAGTCAGGGGAAACCAAGTACTGAAGTAGTGTTTATAGAATATCTTACTCCCATTTCGGTTGAAGAAATGCCCCCTTCCAACTTCTTCTTCAGCAAGAAGAGGAGGGATGGAGTAAAAAGAGAGACGCACCAAAGGGAGGGTGCAAATGTCGAGAGACACAGGGTGGTATTTGATGGACAAGCTCTTGAGGAGGCATTTTACTATGGAAGTGGCACGCAAATTGGGAGCTTTTGCCACAACAAATAATTGTTCAGTTGGGAATCTGAAAGAACAATTGAAGCAGAAGGACCTTCTGGTAAGATAGTTACAACACCAAATGAAGACAGTGGAAAAAAGTGTAAGAAATGAGATGAATAGAAGTTTTGAGTAGATTAGAGCATGTGACAGACAGGAAATTCAACAACTCAAAATTAGCCGTGACGAAATGCATAAAAATGCACAGGTAAGTAGAGAAATGGCCATTCAACAGGGATAATTGGTCAAACAACTGCAGGCTAAGATAAAATTGACTGAGAACACGACAATGGATATGGCGGTTTTCCAAGCCTAGACATTGGAGGTGCACGAGAAGCTAGAATCAACACAACAAAGCCTTTTTACTAAAATAGAAGCTGTCCAAAACCATTATCGGATGGTAGATCATTATTTAAATAAAATTTACTTAAAAGAGAGAGAGGCCATTGTATCTTGAGCTAATTTCCAGGAGGCAGTTGTTTCATCATTGAAATATGAAGTAGATAAGGTCCCTAGATTGTCTCTTTCAGAGAAAACTCGAGGTGATATAATACTGAAAACCTGGGAGGACAATTTAGTTGAAAGTAAAAGGCTAGCCTGGGAAGTGAAGAAATATTGTGAAGAAGCATGTTCCTCACTTGACAAAGAGTCACTATACATTGAAAGAGATACCATATCTGAATCCCTGGGGCAAATTGATATAGCTAAGAATCAACTTGATTCCAAGACAAGAATGGAAGAAGCCCGGGCCGAAATCCTGCAATTGAAACGAATTGACATTATCCAGATTAATAAGTGGATAGTCAATCCTAGTATGTGGATACAATATATATATTTAGAATCCATAAGGATGGAAGATAGGTTTCCTCACATAGAAAATAAGTTATATACTTTCGAGGCTAATGACACAATAGAGCCTTCTAGGATAGTGGTGCAGTTCGTAGGCAGATGTGTTTAGTGTGTCGAGCAAGGGAAAGCCAACATGTCTAGAAACAAATGAGACAACATACTATTTACATAGGTCATGATTAAAGGCCAGCTGCTTTTGAGCTGGAGGACAGAAAGAAGAAACGTCTCTGCCAGCAGGTGAAGAGACAAAGAAAATGTGAATGAAACTCTTCAAATTTTACATATTGTAATATTTACTATTTTTGAATTATGAGAATTCCAACCGTTTAGGGTTGAGATCATTTTTGTATAAGTACATAGTTTGAAAATTTAGTAAAGGCCGCTTCTTGCCGGATGTAATAAGAATAAACTCTCCTTTCGTGAGAATTAATACAAGTGCAGACATGGATTCCAATTTTTGTGCAGTTTGAGTTATGTTCTCCTCTTGTATTCCATATTTCTTGTTTCCTTGATGTTATTCCTTGATAAGTGAGTGATTGCAATTTAGTAGTACTACTACTGTAGTCACATTTTATCAGTTGTTTGATAAGCAATCAATTTTTCCTCTGTATTTTCTATAAGTAAATACAAGACCTATGAGCTACTTGGATTACTGTATCTCATATCCTTACAAGGGTGCATTCTTTAATTTCTTCTACTGTGAACAAGGTAAGATTAATCTTGCATTGATGCCACATTTTGTTTAACAGTTTTACAAGTTTCCCTCACATCATTTGATTTTATAAATCGACTTAGGCGACAAATTACGACCTATGTCCTGTTCTGTCATTATTTTCATTTGAGGATTAATTCTTATATAACTAACGGAAGAAAAAACACCTTTAAAAACATCCCTTTATATTTTTGATGCCTGATATTATTCTTTAGGCCTTAGGTTTAATCTCAAGAACAACAGAGGGATTAATAAAGGAGAGAGAAACAAAGCTATTAAAAGAGGTAAATGACTTTCCTTTTGTCGAGGGAGAATGACAAATAGGCTTTGATATCCCTAGTAGTGTCGACTTATGGGTTGAGGAAAGATCATGTTGTTTCAATCTAGAGGAGCCCTTAACTATTTTCCATTAATATTATGGTTTATAGAGCTACTGGGGTGGAGTCTGTGATTTAAAATACTTAGATAAATTCCCATATTCATAACATATTTTTCACTTGAAGAACAATTGTTCACAATCCAACTTTTGCGGATGTGTCAAGTTGTGAAGGGAAAGGTTTATTGCCTCTTGGAGACTCTTCTACAAGTCCACTTCTACATATATTTGAGCACATAAAATAATTCCTTTAAGGTTCAACTAGTCCATATACTTCCCAAATGAGTTCCCTATTGTAGCTAGAGAGTCATCATTCTAGTAGTGAAGATGGAAGTGTGGAAGCTTGATCCAAATGGGAACTACTGAAGGCACATCCACTTCTGGGTCAAAATCTAGTGATCATCACCTATTCAAGTACATCGCCTTTGGGCCCATAATGTAAGAGCCATTTCTTAATATTATATCCTTGTCTTCCTTGAGTTCGAACATAAAAACATAGAATCCTTTGTTGCAAAAGTGTGAGAGTGTGCCTTTGAGAAAAACTGACCGGTTTCTTTGAACCCATTGCTCCATGAATTTAGGAGAGGGACCTAATGGGTGAATTTTCCAATAAGATATTGGTATTATAGTGTGAGGGCCTTCCTATGTGAGGTGTTTATAGGTAGATTCACATTAGGGATCGATTAATCTTTCTTCATAATTCCAAAGGGATGATATTTCTCGGTCATTCACAATGATAAGACTAGTTATTAGAAGGATACATATTCCATTAATGGAGGATGGGAATTCACATGGATTCCCCCTTCCACATCCATGCCTTATAGGCTAAGCAGGGCAGTGTAATAGAGGAATGATGGCTAGGGTAGGTGCAATACATATTATCATTTTTTTTTAATAAAGCTTACTTTTAACTATTAATAAAAGAAATATATACAGGCCTTTAATACAAAATAAGAGGGTTTCAAAAGTAGCCTCCATAGGTAAGTCTTAAGGAAAAAAAAATCGTCTACCCTAGTGAAAACACTCACTCATAGAGAGTCTAAGTCATAATATCCATACACATACTAAGATAGAGAAACAAATGGCATTAGCCTGAGCATATAAACATGAATCATCAACCACACTCACCATTTGAGGAGATGGAAGTGGTCATCTAGTGTAGGGCCCTAGTGTGAAACAAGAGGGTTAGAATTAGTAGGTTGGACTAGGTTCCACCCATTGATAAGAGGCTTCAAGGGCTCAATACCTTCTAAAATAACAAAGGATGATGTTAATTTTTTTTTTTCATTATGTAGTAGACGAAGGGGCCAGATCCTGTTGCACTTATGCCTCTGATGAACCTATCTCCCTATGATGTTGCTGGGTCTACTGTTAAAGGAACTCTTGTGAGACCTAGTCGAAGCCACTCTCATAGAATAGTTGGTCCATGATGACCAACTAGGTCTTATGGCACCCAACTCATGGTGAACAAGGCTCCTTAACAACACTCCAACAACTTATATAGGTGTTCCATTTCAAGCCTAACTCTTTTTTCTTATATCATAAGCCTAAATCCCTTTGTGTTTGCTATGTATTGCTTCTGATGGCACATCATTCAATATTCACATGCAAGAGATAGAGGAGTATGAATTTCAAAAACCAAGGAGGCACACGGTTTTAGTGTTTTTTTGGCTCACTTTCTATGCACATTTCACTTGGACAATGCTCTCTTCGTGGTCCACCAATTCAGAAACCATTTTAGGATCTTGTTGATACGCCCAAGGGCTATGTGTGATACTATTTTTTTATCCCCATGTAAAGAACACATGAATTAGGAAATTTATTGACATGGGCCATGTTCATGTGCTCAAAAACCACATTTCGGGTGCTTTAAACCTAGAATTGAAACATGATTTTTTAAGTCTAGACATGAGGATAATTTATCTCAGTTTTCAGAAGTTGGAATGCACCAAAGTGAGAGTGCTTTGCAATTGTAGCTTTTGCAAGGGAACTTTCCATCGATTTTCAACAGTAAAACTCATCAAGCACATTAAAAAATCGAAGAAATCCACTAGGGAATATGTTGGCATCCATAAGGCTAAAGCATGGACAAGACTTCATCTCTTGAGGTGGACCACAACTCCCCGTTGATCAAAAAATTTGATCACCTAGGTTTCCTGCTCTTGGGATAATAAAAAAAATTCCATATCAGAAGAAGTGATAGATTATTAGTTCATTATGTATCCCTCAGTCTCAGCTTTGTCACAGATTTTTTGGATTCAAAATCTGAGTTCGTATGCTGAATATATCTATGTTTTTGTCTAACTGCCAAAAAAAGTGCCTTTTTTTCCATGTGCAACATAACTAAGATATTCTTGGAACCACACTTATTTTTCTTAGTTTTTTTCTTATCACTTAAGATGAAGTCTTGATTTAGTCTCATTTTCTTGTTTCATATTCTTAATTTTTCTCTCCATACATTTTCGTGCCTCTTAATCTCCCACTTCCCATACTTAGTTTTAGTTTTACAGTTTATTACTTCTCCTCTCCTTCACTTATTCCCTTACTCCCCCCTTACCTCTTGTTGTATCTTGAGATGTTCCTGGCTTTTAGAAACATGCCAAGACCATTTTAAACCAATATTTTGACTGCAATCCGTCCCTTCCAGCTAGAGGGGGCTTCCTTAAATGATATAATATTGTTGGCTGCTCACTCTCACCAAGCAACAATTTTATCATTAATCTCTAATGCCAGATTTAAAAAATGGTAAAAAGAATGATGAACGAAATGATGGATAAATGGCAATGGAATGAGATTAAATATTGTAAACCTTAGAGATTAAAGGTTTAATCCATTGGGCATGGAGTCTTATAGAACAAAGCACAATAGTTGATAAGCGGAAGACAAATGAAGATGAGGAAAACAAAAAATCCTAGACACGATCAGTGAGTAAGGAAGTCACTATCGATCTAAGACGAGGAAGGATGATCTGTTGGGCATAAGTGAATGAATCCAACAATAAAACAAACACCATATACTGAGCATAAACATGAATTCATACAAAAAATTCAATTAAATCTTATTAGCAATCTATCGAATATATATATATATATATATATATATATGAAAACACATAATATTTGTTACACAATGGAGGTAGTACCAAATTGTGAAATTCCCAATTAAGGTTACATAGAAGAGAACAAAGATGGTAATTAAAAGAAGCTTAAAACGGAAAAAAAAGGAAACACAAATTTATTCAAATAAGAGATGAATCCAATGAATCTCTCAGATTCATAAAATTTACATAAAATGATAGCCCATTGGGATACAATGAAAACACGGTCTCTTTTCCAAAATTCTTCCAAAATCTCCCCTCTCTCTTTTGAAGCTCTCATCCTCTTTTAAGTAGAAAATGTGGCGTGATAAAGATTTAGAGGAAAAAAGAAAATTAAGGTATTATAAGGATGTAATCAACCCTAATCTAGAAGATCAAAATTATCTATTTGTTTTGCCAAGTGTAAAGAAAAAAATAAGAATTGCTAAGATAAGAACAAATTCTCACGAAATCCATAGTGAAATTGCGCGTTGGTCAATTCCTAAAACACCATGGGATGAATGAGTGTGTCACCTTTGTGACACTAAGAAGGTTGAAGATGAAAAACACTTTCTCTTAGATTGTCCATCCTATACCCATATTAGATCGCATTTTCAAAATATTTGTCACACTACCAACCTTCCTAACCTCTTAACTCAACAAAAGTATGGTGATCTTGGAAAGCTTCTCTTAATTCCTTTCGAGCACAGAAACAAAATTCTAAAGAATCGTAAGTAATCACTTACCCTCTTAAGGTCCGATAGACCAATTCGGTCTTAGTGGACGTTAATCATCATCATCATCATCATAGTCTTCTTGATTTTGTTTTCTTTCCCCTTGATCTTAGGCTCCAAATCTTCCATTATCTTTCTACAATCCAAACAAATAAATCTTTAAAACAAATATAATCAAACAAAATCCAAATCTGATAATTAAAACTAAATATCATAAAAACTATATCAAACTAAAATAAAATTAAATAAAATTAAAATCTAACTAAACTAAAATAAGATCAAATTAAAAATAATAAATTTAAGCTAAAACTAAAGTGAAAACAAAATAAATCTAAATTAAACAAAAGCTAAACTAATAATTCAAAAACTAAAATAAACGAAACCTAAGTTAAAACTACTAGTTGCGATTTGATGAATTGAAATCCCTCGTTTTCAATAACCATTTCTTTCTTGGCATTTTTTCCACAACAATCTTCTAGAAAACTATCAAACAAAATCCCTTTAACCTGGATATAGCGGCTTATTCGTTTCGCATTTGACCGAGTGAATTTGAAAATCCGTAGGTTAAAGATTCTATGAAATGAATATTTTTTTTCGGGGATATTTGCTCGAAATCGGACGAGAAATTGTTGGATTCGTAAATTTAAGTTATTATTTTTGTAAAATACGAGTGCCCTGGGAGTTTTTCAGCATGATGAATCCATTTCTACATTCAAAAATGGATTCTGAACAACAAAAAATAGTGATTCGTGTAAATTTATATCGCCAGATTCTGACAAAAAAAGCCATTTTGTAGAACAACTAGCCAACACCTTTCGAAAAAGGCCCAATTGAAAAAGCCACAAGCCAAACATATAATGGATGTGTGAAAGAGATAATTTTGGCAAAAAGGGTCTGCGTCCATCCGTTAAAACTCATGTAATTTGATTTGTGAATGATGAATGTAACCGTTGATTTGGAACTAGTGCCCCAATCCGACCTAAAATTAAAAGAAACTTTATTATTCAATATATACACCCAACTAACATTTAATTATAAATTAAAATATATAATATACACATGAAACTTAATATATACAATTCAGACATTGTACTACTACAAGAAACTATGGTAGACTCCTCAGCCATCTCTGTTGCCCTTTCCTCTCTGCTTCCGGGATGGAATTTCCTGGGATTAGATGCTACAGGTAGATCTAGGGGATTAGCCATGGGCTGGCACTCAAATTCAATCAAACTCCTCAACTCTTGGGGTCTCTATTCCTGTCTAGGAATTGACATTTTTGTGGAAGGCATGGACAAGGAATTCATGATCCTAAATGTCTATGGCCCCTATCTTGACATAATCCATTTCTGGGAAACACTTCTCAATCTTAAGATCCTAAAGGTCGACAACTTAATCTTGGGGGGCAATATCAACTTCTCAATTGGAGTGGAAGAAGTTTGGGGCCCCTCAACATGCCCAGATCAACTCACCACCAGGATCACACATCTTATGCCGTCTAGTGGGCTGTTGGATATCACACCCAATAAACTAAATTCAACCTGGAGGAATATGCGCATAGGGGAAGCAAGAGTGGAAAAATGAATTGATCGCTTCCTTGTTGCCAAAGCACTAATGGAGGAAGCATTTCAGGTAAGTCAATGGATTGATTTAGGAGAAATTTCAGATCACTCCCCAGTCTGGCTCATCTTGGAGGGCGACGTGAACAAACCCCCCTCCCCTTTCAAATTTAACGCCACCTGGATTGCAGACGAGAGCTTTCGAGAACTAGTCAAATTGCACTAGAGGCCATATGACCCCAGTATTAGAACTCCAGTGGGTGTCCACTTTTCTGGAAATCTCAGAACAATAAAGTCACTAACTATCCCCTGGGCAAAGGAAAAAAGATAAAGGGAGGAAATTGAACTTTGATCTACAGAAGAAAAAATAGAAGTCATTTATCAAGAGGCAGATGGGGGTTTCCTTACAGACTCCACAAAGGATAGATTAAAATCCTTAGAATCACAATGCAAACAACTCATGGCCGATCAGGAAGCAACTTGGAGATTAAAAAGCAAGGCGATATGGATTGAACAAGGGGAGGAAAACACCAAATTCTTCCACGCCTTTGCAAAGGGACAAAAAGCTTCAAACACTATTTGGGATATGAAGGACCCGGAAGGAAGAACAATCTCAACCTTCTCAGGGTTGACAGAGTTGGGCAAAAATCACTTCAAAACATTATACAAAGCAGATCAGAGGGATAACATTGTTGACATAGTCAGGCTGGCACTCTATTACCCCAGCTTTGTAAATGAGCAAAACAACAGAGACCTCTACATAGAATTCAATGAAGCTGAACTAAAGGGAACACTCTATAGCTTCCAAAAGGACAAAAGTCTAGCACCTGATGGCTGGCCGATAGAATTATATCTAGGGTTCTTTGAACTAATTGGAGCTGATATCCTCCAGGTAGCGGAAGAAACAAGAAAGAATGGAGCGATACAACCCCCCTTCAACACAACCTTCCTGGTTTAATCCCAAAAAAGGATGAACCCACATCCTTTGAAGATTTTCGACCAATCACACTCTGCAATTGCATATACAAAATCATTGCAAAATTTATCTCTAGATGTCTCAATCCCATCCTCTCAGAAGTGATCTCAAAAGAACAATTTGGGTTTCTAAATGGACGACAGATTCATGAAGCTATCAGAGTAGCACAGGAAGGACTACATAGTCTGAAATCGCTTCGGTCCAAAGGAGTAGTCTTAAAAATCGACCTTTCTAAGGCCTTTGACTGAGTAAGATGGTCTTTTATAAGACTACTACTTACACACCTAGGGTTTGAGGTACCCTTCATTAGATGGATAATGTCTTTTATATCGTCAGTAACTTTTGCAGTCCTGATCAATGGAGCAACCTCCCCCTTCTTCACCTTTGGGAGAAGAATAAGACAAGGATGCCCACTCTCCCCTCTACTTTTTCTCCTAGTTGCAGAAGGACTAAGCAGTGCCCTAATATCGGCCATAAACGCGGGGGATTTATGAGGCATAAAAATCTCTCAAGATTACAAAATCACACATTTACTCTTTGTGGATGATGTCCTAATCTTCAATATCAACATACCAAGAGATGCAGAGACCCTGGAAGCAATCCTCTAGCTCTTCCAGGATGCAACAGGGATGATAATAAACACACAAAAATCCACCTTATCCATCATAGGAATTGATTATACTACAACAGATTACTTCAAAACACTCTTTCCCTACCCCCTATAGGAACTCCAATAAGGGATAAAATATCTTGGCTTCCAACTCAAAGAAAACAACTATCACAAAAGGGACTGGAGCTGGCTACTGTCCAAATTAGAAAAATGACTTTCTCTCTGGAGTTTCCGCTGGCTCTCAAGAGCAGGAAGATTGACCCTCACGAAAGTTGTACTAGAAGATATCCCAGTCTATTGGATGTCTCTCTCTTGGAACCCCAAAGGTGTTTTAGAAAAAATCCAAAGACTCTGCTTCGAGTTTATTTGGTCAGGATCGAACGACCACTACACCCTCCCTTGGGAAAAATGGGATCTACTAGCCAGGCCAAAAGCACTGGGGGGTTGGGGGTTGAAAAATATATTTATTTTTGCAAAATCCTTAGCGGCCAAATCCAACTGAAGAATTATTACCACCTACAGCTTATGGACTCAAGTGGTCACCCACAAATACACAAAACCAGGATCGATAAAAGATTGGATCCTTCGGGCAAACAAATATTCTCCAAACTGCTCCATTATATGGAAGGCCATTATCAAGTCCTTTCATGTAATCGGGGACGTCTTGGCCTAGAAAATTGGAAAGGGTGATAAAATCCACTTAGGCGCCGATACTTGGCCAGGAAGTGGACTTGCCCACTCTCTTTCACAGTAACTACATGATCACCTACATGCACGGGGGCTCTTCAAACTAAATCAAATAGCTGACCCAGGTGTTATCGGATAAATCGGTAGGTGTAGACACTAACTGATCTCCCTAGATCCACCTAGATCTAGAACAAAACACACCAGAACATGATGCTTTCCTTAAGTTTTAGATATTGAATTTATTAACTAAAGAGGGATAGGTGACATACCATTTAAACGCCGCTTGCTCGCGTTATCGCCATCTTAGGTCCGTTCCAACACTCATACAATGATGATCCTACAAAAGAACGCAACCAACCAAAGTGATAGTAATAGCATAAACTCAATATAAACCTATGTATGTGATCAAGGAATCATACAATAAAACACCACAAGCTTTATAGGAAAGAATCATATTACTATATCATATTAAATGTGAAAGAGAGATTACAACCATGGCCTTGATGTCGTAAGATCCCTTCCAACTGTCCTTCTTTCCCCACACACTTCCATTCCAAGAATTCTGAGAGCACATATCTGATAATATTCACAATCTATCTTGACAAAGGAAAAACTCAAAGACACTCCACCCAAGCTAATAATTCCAAGCCAAATC
>SNQJ01S0035371.1:95240-113435 GCA_010110895.2 Picea sitchensis | reverse complement strand
ATAAAAAAATTAGGTAACTTTATTAATATATAATTTCATTTAACAATATAAAACAATATATTATAATAACTAATATATATTTAAAATTATTTACAATAATTAATATATACATAATAATATGAACCAATTTAAAATTTTAATATAAGATCTAAATTTTTTAATAAACCATCTATCTTTACAAAAAATAAAAGAATAAAAGAAAAATTAATGATGAAATTAATAGTAAAATTAAAATCCAAACTAGAGAAAGTCTTTAAAATATCTAATATAAAGTTGAAAAATGTCTATATTAATTTTTTTTGAATTTCCACCTAGAATTTAACCTATGTTACAACACCTCCACTCCATGCAGACCTGCAGACCTACTCTCCTCTCCTCCTTCGCCCCACTTCCCTTACTCTGCATCGAACTCCCTTCTCTACTCATCACTCTCCCCACTCACCCACACTTAACCATTTTTCCCTCCCCTCTCTCTCCCCCCTCACGACCTTCCTCAATCCCTCTCCCATACTTAACCATTTCTTCATTCCCTTCACTCCTCCATGCGGACGTGTGTACCTACCTTTCCACCTCCCCTCACCCCGCACGATCTCACGAATTTCAATGACATAAATTCATTAGTGAGAATCCAATCAAGCATTAATTAAAAGTGGTTTACTCCAAAATGAATCATGGAAAGTTCTAGAAAGGCAAACCCTAACTACTTCAAGAACATTGAAAGCATATTTTAAAAAGGCAAGAGAAGGAACTATTAAGAGGTTGGCAGTCATAAGTTTATACAGTGGTGAAGAGTTTGTAAGATTGGCCTGCTAATACTTTCCTCTCATCTTCTTTTTCTTTCTTATTTATTTCCATCAAATCTTCCATGGATGTACTAAGAATATCAGGAAGATTTGGGTCTGAGTAGTTCTTTCTTCAAAATCTCCAGTCATCTTGTAGAATTTCATGTATAGAGGAGCAAGATCCCTCCTTGTAAAAAGGAAATTGCTATTTCATTCAGTTTATTAGTTGTCATTGAGACTTTGTAGAGGTTGTTTCAACTCTCTCTTATTTATGATATTATTGAACTTGTCATATTTGGGATATTGTTATAAATTTCTTCTGCAGAGAACTAATTGGGGCACTACATTAGTGATTTCTCTGATTTGAGTTGAAAGCATGCGATTTCAAATGTATTGCCTATCAAAATCGTTTTTGGGTTGTAATGAAGTTATTATTTAAAGTTCTTTGAATACCTTTCATTTCTTTATCTTGCAAAAGTAATAATAGATTCCGAGTTCAATTTATCTTACAAGAAAGAAAGAATGTCAGTTGAATGGAGACTCCAAAACCTTGTAGACACAAATCTTTGTTGACACACTTTATCTTATCTTTTCTTTAAATGATATGACACATATTTGTATAACTATATATAAGAAACCATACAAATAATCTTCCAATATTTAAAGTTCTTTGAAGACCTTTCATTTCTTCATCTTGCAAAAGTAATAATAGATTCCGAGTTCAATTTATCTTACAAGAAAGAAAGAATTTCAGTTGAATGGAGACTCCAAAACCTTGTAGACACACTTTATCGTATCTTTTCTTTAAATGATATGACATATATTTGTATAAATTTAAATAAGGGTTTTACATTTGTATATATTATACTTCTTGGAAGAACTCTTGGAGTTTGCTCTTTATCATTTACCCTTACATTCATTGCAAAACCATAAAAATAATCTTCCAATATTTCAGCCAAAGAGGAGTACCACCTCTATAAAAATGCAGAGGGATTCATATCCTCGTGATGTTGATGTTTGGGTCTTGACCAATATAGAGATCAACACTCCCACAATTGTCTAGTGAAGCTTGCATATTTCTTCCTCTTCCTCATGAACACATAGTACATGAAATTTTATGGTTATGAGATTTAGGAGCATGGTTCCAATGTACAAAGGGTTCCACTAGCATGCAAGTAGGGTTATTGAGGAAGTATTCCAAGTTTAAGGCCCCAAAACCCCCATGGACCTCTCCACCATTGGATTTCTATAATGCTTGATTTTGAGCTAGGAAACTAAATTTACTTATGGCCTAATTGTACTTTCATTTGTGTATTATTTGTGAAACACTAAGTAACATTAGCACTTCAAATTATGGACATGTGAACCTACGCATGTGTAAATACTATGAATGAGTATTGTTATGTTTGTAATGAAAAAAATTATATGATTTACTTCGAGCATACAAGTTTTGATTGAAGGATCTTGTTATGTGGATACCGAGTTTAATGATATGTTTTAAATCCAATCACATGTCAATAATATATGATTATGCATGAGATCATATGGTAAACTAATCTACGGGTTGAATGGGATATGTAATAGACAAAGAAGTGTGATAGTAAGTGGTCGATGTCGTGGACATCAAATGATAAATGGTATGATAGGAATTATCCTTATGTTATTTTACATTGGTTCAAATGAATTGTTATGATATTTGTGCAAGTGTAGGTTTTTTAGAAAGCACGACTACTTGAAACTAAATATTCGATGACAAAGGTCCTAGAACATAGTCCCAGAGTATGGTCCATGATAGGGTGTTGACCCTAGTTCTATCAGGATGGGTGGAGACATTTCCCACCATTTATCCTCAGAAACCTGGAGTCGTGGGAGGGTGATCCAGATTATTATGAGAAAAAAATGAAGGAGGAAATATAACAATGAAATATATATAGATATTGCAATAAACACAAAAATACATCAATGCACAATTTTTTTTAATGAGAGAATGTACAGAAACTGTAAAATTACAGAGTGAATGACTTGCTAGAATGGTGGCAACTTATCTCCGAGAAGAGATGTGATGGCTACGCTCATTCACAATAAGAAGATGATGATGATTACAATGAGGCTCCAAAGGCCTTTTTAACATAAAAAAAATCCAAAACCCTAACCCCGAAATATGAAACGCCAAAAGGTTTGCAAGCCCCGATGGGGGTAGTTGATACGTCAACTTCCTGAGGGCGTAAATTTTGCATATGATCTCCTTTTGGGGCATTCTATGCCTCGTCAGAAAGGTCTATCCAAGAAGTACAACTTCCTTCGAGGATAGCAATATGTCTCTGCTAGCCCCTGACCCCCTAAAAGTCCAAAAAAACATCGTTTCGGGCCTTAAAATGGCCCTGAAAGTTTGGGACTAGAAAAACTATTAAAAACTGCCAAAACAAAAAACTGTTCTTTCAGACAGTGGATTAGGTGGGTGGCCACCGATATCTATCTAGATCAAAGGGTTATTTTAAGTCACACTCCCCTAGATGTATGATGTATGTTGCCAATTTCTTACTGGGGAATATTGGTCAAGGTAGTTGACACTTTCGCTTATGGGTTCTATCTGGAGTTAGGTCAATATTGTTCACGCTCTAGTATAGTCAAACAAAGGAGGGATATGATCTGAAAGATGGAAGTAGGTTAGGAAGGAATGGTGTTCGGAGTAGTTGAAAGTGTTGTTGGGATTTAAGCATGTACATTTAGTGCCTAAATTATTACCTTTTATTTTTAGTATTTAATTCTTAATTCAATTATGATGATCTAGGTAAATGTTTCATTTGTTTTGAATTGTTGTGACTAATGAATTATTATTATTTTGTTAATATAAATGATTTATTTATGCATTATGATATTTATTTTACTATGAACTTGATTGTGAGAATATAGTAATTATGCATTCGATTTTTTTATTACAATCATTAGTACACACACGAGCTATGTATGCATCAACTATGAATACATACCTTGCACGTGTACGCTAGTATTATTAGCATGCATATTAGTTATTATAATATTATTTTGTATGGGTTTTGTTTGTTGTTTGTAGGGAAATCAAATTTATAGGATTTTAATGTTAATTCATTAGATTATTAAATTTTATTTAAGGACTTATTATATTTAAAAGAAGAAGTGGTGGAATATGATTTTTATTAAGTTGATGCATTTAATGGAACTTAGATTTTGTGACCTACCCAAGCTATTTTATAATTATGCTTTACTGAAGGAAATTGATGGCATGTTAGCTTATTAAATGTGGGGAGGTGCCAAGAGAGTATTTTATCATAGTTTTGGCCTTCCTAAGATTTTGTACCCAAGGGAGTCCAGAAAGGCAAGAAAGGCAGTGGAGAAGGGATAAAGGGGGGATTTTTTTGTTTTTGGAAGGGCAAACCAAAGGAAGCGAACTGTGTTATGATAGATTTAGCATCAAGACTGAGATATTGAGCACTGAGACTGAGATTTGGACACATTGGGGTTGTGATTCTGGGACTTTGGACACAGAGGGCCAGGAAACCATGTTTCCTAGAGTTAGGGAAACACCAAGGCTGTTCTTTATTGGTTGAGAGAAAAAAAAAACAATTTTGATATGGGGATTTGGGCATGGAGGGCCAGGAAACCTAGTTTCATCGAGCTAGGGAGCCAACAAGGTTATTCCTAGCTATCCATGAGAATAAAAATCCATTTTTGATCGAGCAACTGACAACAGATAGTAGACAAATTGACAACTCAAGGATCAAGGGACTTAGAAAACTCTTGGAGAGGTATTTTACTATTCCAATCTCTATGTAAAATTTGGACAAATTATTAATTTATGCTTTGGATATAATTGTTAATTTATGTTGTAAATTTACAAGGTTGTAATTGAAATTCATGCAAAATTGAAAAAATGATATCTAATGAAATCCTAAGATGAAATGCAAATTCAGATCAGTTAATTTATCATGGAAAATATGGAAATTCGTAAATACTTATAAGAACACATTTAGCAGGGAAAACACAAAGATTTTGTTAATACTAAATGTCCATATTTATTGTACACAAGTTTACTACATAGTCATTTGAAGCATATGAGGTCTTGGTTATGAGCCTTACACATAGTCTTAGAGTTTGGTTTAAAAACTCAGGGGTAAGACCCTCCTGCACATTTAATTGGAAATTTGTGTTGTAGACTTAAAAAAAAAACCCATAACCTGAAATTTATTTTCAGCTTGGGTATGCGACTTGGAACTGGGTTCCATATTACATAACAAATAACAATGCCAAGACAGAAACTCCCTTTGTTTACAACCCTGAAACCGTTGGAATTAACCCAAAATTGACTCTGAAATGACTCAAACACCTTAAGAAAATTACCGAGAGAAACTCTAAAGAAGATAAAGTGTGCAACAAGAAAAGAGACCATGTACATCTATTCTAGCCTCATGTCCCCTATTCCAGCCACCTGTAACTATAAAAATTGTTACCATCAAGGAACAAAGACGACAAAGRCAAAATAATTATAAGGATAAGATAAGAAGAGACACACGAATTATAAAGATAAAATAACAAGAATCACTTATTAAATGGAGGATTACGAAAATAAAATAATTATAAAGATAAAATAACAAGAATCACTTATTAGGATTAAGAAAATTACCGAGAGAAACTCTAAAGAAGATAAAGTGTGCAACAAGAAAAGAGACCATGTACATCTATTCTAGCCTCATGTCCCCTATTCCAGCCACCTGTAACTATAAAAATTGTTACCATCAAGGAACAAAGACGACAAAGGCAAAATAATTATAAGGATAAGATAAGAAGAGACACACGAATTATAAAGATAAAATAACAAGAATCACTTATTAAATGGAGGATTACGAAAATAAAATAATTATAAAGATAAAATAACAAGAATCACTTATTAGGATTAAGAAATATGACAGAAAAAAATTAGAAAAAAAATACATTACTATATATTTTAAATTTACATACAATCTTGTTTTTATTTTTATCTTGTTACCTATAAGTAAAATAAACATAATTGCTTTTTATTAAAACTTCAATAGTATTGAAAATTTGTCTTTATAAAGACAAAAAAAACACCTACTTAAAAAGAGATAAATAAAATAGTTTCCCTCCCTACTTTTAAGAAATAAAAAAAACTTTACTTAAATGGTAATGGAAATTTCCTTTAAAATATATATAATTAAAAAAAAAACCTACTTAAAAAACAAAGACGAATAAAATAGTTGCTCTTAATACTATTTTTAATCAACTTTACTTTAATAACAATGAAAATTTAGAAAAAAAAAAACCAAAGACAAATAAAATAATTGCTTTTAATACTTTTTAGAAAATGAAAGTTTGAAATTGACATCGGAATTGAATTGAAAGTTCAATTTTTGAAATGAAATTCATAGAATTATCGATTTGCATCGTTTTTAAGTGAGCGCTTATGGATTTTACACGGTAGGGAGAGCTGAACGAGAGTTGAACCAATAGGCCTTAGCCAACCTTTAGTTATGTACTTGGAGATTCTCCTTGGTGGTTTGTAGTCAAGTTAGATTCTTCCTCTCTAGGGGTTTAGGGTTTAGGCTTCTAGTGTTTTCAAACTTTTTCCTTGGAATGGAGCTTTGAGCGTTGTGTTTTAGCACTAGACTAGATTAGTGGAGCTCCCGATTATGTATTAGTTTTTTTGGGAACTGGTAGCCCAAGGTTTCTTGGGGGGAGTGTTTATTGTGGGTTCTAGATGGCATTTTGGAAACTAACCTATTATAAGCCTTTATTTTCTCCTCTACCATATTTGTGGGCTTCTACAGTTCTGTATTATTCTTCTGGGGGTAGGGCTCAGTGGAGCCCAGGTGGCCTTTCATGGCCTCTACGATACATCCAAGTGTGGAGGAAAACATCAACACATTGATGAATGTGCCTGATGAAGAGTTATGACAGGCTGAGGGTCTTTTTGAAAAGGAGGACTCAACAACGGTTGGTACTAACACATTAAATACACAGTCAAAAAAAATTTCACTCCCTCCATTTACTCGTTCGTTCCTTAGCTCCGGTCTATCTCTGTCCTTTGCAGCTTATTTGCCGAATTCTTTGGGGGTTCCACAGTCCCCAGAGAGACCTTCTTCGGCTCATTCTCAGGAAGAACTGTGTAAGGAGAAGCTTTACTCCAACTATTTGAGGGAAGTTGGAAAGGGGGATGGAAACCCTGGTTATAGCCGTAGGCAATGGAAGGCAAAAAAACCAGTTCATAAAATGGTGTTGGGATTAGATGTTGGTCTCACAGAGACTTGCAAGTTGGCTCTCCATGGTTTAGTTGGGATACTGTCTTATAGATACCTTTGTAAGGTCTCATTGTCGGAGTGGGTGGAACATACTTGGAAGCCATTGATAGGATATTCGCCAAAATTAGTCTATCTGACTAAAGGGTGGGTGGGGTTCATATGTAAAACACCAGAAGACTCAACCCTGCTTCTGGCACAGAGGTGGGTGATAGGTGGTTGCAGTCTTATAATAAAGTGTTGGAGCTTGGCTTTCAACCTTGAGACAAAATACTTTCAATTTCGACACCTGTGGGTCCTACTCCCCGGTTTACCACTTCAGTTATGGAATGCGGTTGCACTGGAAGCGATTGGAAACTCTTTAGTTCTTTCATCTCAATGGGTGAATCCATCCTCTCGGCATCAAACAAAAAACTGGGTAAAATTTTGGTGGAGATGGAAATTCATGGGGGACTACCCGAACTCTGAGAAATTGAGTGGAGGGGCCGGAGGATAGTCTAGACACTGGACTATTTCGATATCCCTTTTCACTATAGCAACTGTCGCAACATTGGACATCTGAGAAGAAACTATTTGGGAAGGGGTTTTGAGGAAGTCTCCGAAGACATGACTCTTCACAGAGACATTGGGGATTTAGCCGGTGAAGTGGACTCAACATGGGAAGGTTGTCGGTTTCTTATGATAGAGTCTACACCCTCGCTAGAATGAGATGATACTATCTCTGGTAAGTTAATTTTTTACTGCCCGACTCTATATAATTCTTTATCATTATGGGAGAAGGAAGAACTTAATGCCTCTCTGTTGCTAAAAAATATTCTATCCTCTGTGGAGTTTCCCTCGTGGGTTGTTAAGGAGACTCCTGTTATTAACCCTTTGGGTTCCTCCTTCTTACCTGATAATTCCATTCCTTCTTCGAGGGGATTGGGTGGTACTAGTAGTTTTCCAACTGGATGTTCGGTTTTTTTACTGGTCTTGGAACCACAACTTCCTAGGCCCGAGAATCTTGTTGACCCTATTCATACTCCTCCCTCCTCCCCTATGGATGTCCCATAGGTGGTTTCTTCCTTCCCTGATGAGTCGCAACAAGTTCCGGTTTGTCGTGAGTCTGAGGAGGGTGATTCCTCTTTGAGCACAGTTCTGGATTCTTTGATTCCCTATCTACGTGATAGTAACCCCCCGAGCCAAATACCTACTTATTTCGGGAATGCCATTTTTGATCCTTCCACTATCTCTGGTGAGGTTAGTACCACGACATCCTTTTAGGCTGAGACAACAAAGGACCATTCCTGGTCATGAGGACTGGGAATATAACATTCTCCTGTCAAAACAAGAAGTACAAGGAAGAAATTACAGGTGACAACAATTTCTTCCTTAGTCACAGATCCTTCTTCTTCCGACACTGGGGCACTTAGAGCAGTGAAGGCCTTAGCAAGGGATAAGTAATGATATTAATGTCACTTAATCTTAGATGGGTTGGAAGCTCCCTAAAAGCTGCCTCGTTTCGTCGTGTCTTGGAAACTACCCATCCAAACATTGTATTCCTACAGAAAACTATGATTCATGAACAAAAAGCACGGTCCTTTATGAATAAGTTTCTTCCGACCTGGGTATCTTGTTCCGTGCGTTCTGTAGGTACTTCGGGCGGTTTTCTAGTGTCATGGGATCCTTATATTTTTAGTTTGGTTCCTTACCTTACTTGTTGCGGGATTTTGTTAACAGGTTCGATTATTGCATCAAAGAGGAATATCAACCTTATTAATGTATATGGTCTGTGCTTGGAGCGTAAACCTTTCTGGACTTTTCTAGTGAACAATGGTTTGCTTTCTCTGAAAGTCTTATGGTTGTGGGGGACTTAAATCTAACGGTTACTACAAGAGACGTATGGGATAAATCTTCATTTTCGGGACAACTTACTGGTTTCTTCAAAACACTCTTTCAAGCACATAAACTTATAGATGTACATCCAGATAAGTTAGTCCCGACTTGGCGTAATGGGCGCTCGGGTACATATTCGATTACCAAGAGACTGGATAGGTTCTTGGTTTCGGAGGATCTTCTCATGAATGTTGGACTGTACAGATCCTGGGTGGAATTTCCATTTGTATTGGATCATGTGCCAATACTTTTGCAGCTGGAGAACAATACTATTCCAAAAGCACACCCTTTCAAATTTAATTCACAGTGGATTTTAGACAAAGTTTACAACAATATGGTTAATAATCTATGGAGTGATAAAAAATATTTACTGGAAGGAGATTTCCAACGTTGTATAATATGGAAGTTAAAGGACCTAAAAACTATTACTAAAAGATGGGAAAAAGAGTCAAGGGATCGAGATTTAAAAGTTCTAGAGAACTTGGAAGAAAATATCAAACAACATTTGCAGTTGTTATCGGAGGGTTCTATTCTTCTGGAGGTGGAGTCTAATCTCATAAAAATGGAATTAGAAAGGAATAAGCTTCTAAAAGCACAGGAGGACTTGTGGCAACTTCGGAGTCAGGCTATATGGGTCAAAAGAGGAGATCAAAATACCAAGTTCTTTCATCAATATGATAATCACATGAGAAATAGAAAACATATATGGGAGATCCGAGATGACTCTGGGATTATACATAAAGGCCAGAAGGTGATAATCGTGGAGGCAGAGAATTACTTCAAGAATTTCTTTAAAACTTAGGACAATTATCACAAAGCAGATCAATTTGGGGTGGCAGGTCTCTTTACAAGAATTATAAGCGAGGAAGAAGCAAGAGATCTCTATAATCCAGTCTCTTTGAAGGAATTAAAATTGGTTTTATCTTTGTTTAAAAAAGAAAAAAGTCCAGGCCCTGATGGCCGGACGGTGGATTTTTTCTTACATTTATTTGATTTAGTGAGTGAAGACCTTCTGGCGATGGTGGAGGAAGCTCAGTCTAGTGGTCGCATAGCAGGAAGCATAAATTCTAATTTTTTTTTATCTTTGATCCCCAAAATCAGCAAACCTCTAAACTATGGGGATTACAGACCTATTTCTTTGTGCAACCTGGTTTATAAAGTCATTTCCAAAGTAATAGAAAATCAGATAAAACCAATTCTATCAAAGGCTCTATCGGCAGAGAAACTGGGCTTCCTGAAAGGACGTCAGATCCATGATGCAATTGGAACATCACATGAGTGCATTCACAGTATTAAAAATAAAAATTTAAAAGCACTCATTCTAAAGCTAGACCTTCAAAAATCTTACGATTGCATTAATTGGGATTTTCTTAGATTGATTTTAATTCAAGTGGGGTTTGGAACTCAAATGAAAAACTGGATTATGGCTTATGTGAATTTTGCGTCCTTTGAAGTTTTAATTAATGGGGAGGCCACAGATTTTTTCATAAGTGGTAGAGGACTTCAATAGGGGTGCCCTTTTTCACCTTTACTATTTATTCTGGTGATGGAGAGTCTGAGCCTGTTATTAAAATAAAGCCAAAGGGAAGGAATCTTAACAGGAATCAAAGTTTCTAGACTTAAAAAAATCCTACACCTTTTATTTGTTGATGAGGTATTACTTCTGACAAATGCTTCAGTGTAGGAATGGAAGGCGATCAAGAGCCTCATACACAAGTTTTGTTTGGCTTCGGGTTTAAAGGTAAATTCTTTAAAATCGACAGTGCATTAATCAGGACTCTTAGAGACAACTTTCTTCTTTCAAGCTTATCCTCCCTTATAATTTCACGGATCTGTCTGTGGGATTCAAATATCTTGGATACTTCTTAAAGGCAGGATTACAAAAATCTGAAGACTCGTTATGGCTATTGACCAAAGTGGAAAATAAGATTAACCATTGGAGCTACAGGTGGTTGTCCTTGGGTGGCATGTATACACTTTGCAAATCCATTCTGGAAATCCATCCTGTTTATTGGTTATCTCTCACTTCAATTCCGCTATCCATACTACACAAGTTAAGGAAATTAAT
The DNA here is from genome assembly GCA_010110895.2 of Picea sitchensis. Classification (NCBI taxonomy): domain Eukaryota; kingdom Viridiplantae; phylum Streptophyta; class Pinopsida; order Pinales; family Pinaceae; genus Picea; species Picea sitchensis. Next base: position 102,420 of record SNQJ01S0035371.1, on the reverse strand, counting down.
TTATAATTTTATTTGGAATGGGATTGGTGATTCAAATCATTACCATCTCTATCGTTGGGAGACTCTAGCTCGACCAAAACATAATGGTGGTTGGGGATTTCGTAATATATTTTCTTTCAGTAAAGCACTAGCAACGACGACTATTTGGTGAGTTTTAACAAAGGAAGGAATATGGAAACAAGTGATAAAGGAGAAGTATCTTCCCTTTATTACAATAAAAAACTGGTTCAGATCAACCACTTTTCACCAACTTTTAGCATAAAAAATATGGAATAGTATTTTAAAGTATGTACATTTGATTACAAATTGGCTGAGTTGGAATCCTGGAATGGGTCATCTTGTGGCTCTAGGAAGGGATAGAATTTTGGCGATGGGAAATTCATCATTCCTTTCTCATTCATTCCTTGATGTTCTTAGACAGAAACATATTATGGTATTAGCTTAGGCTTGGAGACATCTCGATCAAGATTCTTATTATCTTCTTTGATCAATAGTTCATACCTAAATATCATAGGTGATCTGGAAACAGAGTGGGATCTCTTTCGGCGAGCTCTTCAAGCCTCAAGAGTATCATTATACGATAATGAAGACGATCTCTTATGGATTGGGGGTGATTCATCAGGATCCCTTTTAGCAAAGAATGTTTATGTGGCCTTAATATCAACACTAAACTTGCCGACTCTTACAGGTCGGCGAAAACGATTTTGGAAGTGGGACATTCAACATAAAATCAAGCTCTTTCTATGGCTAGCAGTGGTGTTGGTATAGGGGCAGACCCAGGGTTCAATGCTACAACAATGCACCAACAAAAGCCTAACTACCGACCCTTTCAGAAACAACTACGAAGCAGATGAAGTCTCACCCGAGGTAGAGGCAAGGGTGGTTGCAAGACTCAGGTGTCTACAACCTTAGTTGGGACACATATATGTGATTATATCGCTTACAAATCACTTAGTATAGGTCATTCATCAATATTCCACTTAGATCTACTTCGCCGACATAACAGAGCATCACAACATTCAGTTAGGTCTAGGTTATTTTAGCACTTAGCAATAACAGGACAGATCAAATCTGGTAGACCAAGCACTTAACATATTCATACACATCGGATTTAACATTCATATACATATTTATCACTAAGCATAAGCAAGTCTATTTAATCACATCTAAGCACTTAGCAATACAAAACATCTAAGAATAAGCACAAATCACAACACACAGTATTTACGTGGTTCACCCCCACCCTGGGGCTATGTCCACCAACTCTTCTTCTTTTTTAGGTTCATTCAATCTGGTTACAACACAAAGCTATCAAAATCCTACTCCGCATAGGATAGGAGATCTGCGCGCACCTTGCCAGATCCTCCTTCCTCGAGTAGATCTAGCACAAAGCCTCCTTACAATCTATGCACTCAACACTTACAACACTTGCACTCATCCCTCCAAGTCAATCACATAGATCAATTCTAGAACTAAGCCCTTGGCTAATCTAATTCTTTACTTACATCGCCTAGATGTCAATTTATACATTATAAAAGTGGACCTAAGCATGGGTAAACCCATGGGCCGACATCCCTTTCCCATTACATATTCCCAAAAACCCAAAAAGGACCCAAAGTGGGCCGAGATCTCGTGATCTCTGCTTCGTCTCGCGTGCCTCCTTTGACAGGCTGTCGAAGTCCCAAAAGCGGTCAAATATGACCAAGTATTCCTCAAAACTTGGTCAAGGGTCAACAGGCCCCCAACACTTACCTATGACTCTTCCCGAGTCACTCTCGTCTGATCAATTCTTCTTTGAATGCCTCAAGCTTGGCTCGAGCTACTTCGACCTGCTGCTGTGCCACGACCTATTGCTCAATGAGCTCCTGGATGAGTGCGTCATTCACCAAACCTTCTAGGCATTGCTGTGCTGAATTCACGACCTGCTCCAGCTCTGTTCCTTGGCTCTCAATCTCTGTAAATAGCTGACATGTCTTATCCTGCACAGGTTAAAGTTGTTGAGTTACTTCCATTACCTTTCTCTAGATCGTATGGATCTGCTGCTGGGCGGTATGCTGCTCGTGAGACCACTTCATTCTCTCTACGAGTTATAGGGCCTTCAGCTGCACCTGTATCTTTTCAGCTTCATGCTTCGCCTCCTGGAGCTGCGACTTCAATTTATGAAATTATGGATTCTCGGTTAGGTTCTCATATATCTGCACACTTCTGCCACTTAACTATTTTCATTCCTCAGTGAGTGCTTTAATCCTTTCTACTATGCTCCAAGAAGTCATTTCTCGCTGGTCGCGCACTTCTTGCGGGGGACTTGGTATGGTCTGAAGCTCTAATTCCATGACTCTTTGTTGAAGTTACTGAATAAATTCAACAAGCTTCATCACTTGGCGTTCTATGGGTTCTTCTGCCTTCTGCTCTAAGCCGGTCACAGAGTGAAATGCTATGTTGACTGCTTCTTCAATCCCTATCTGCTTCACGAGCAACTTCTCTTTCTCTTTTTGGATCTTCGCTCTGTCTTCTCCAAATTTCTCTTGGAGAGTGTCCTTCTCTCATTGCGTAGGTCGACGTTGTTCGATGATTTCCTCATGTGCTTTCTTTAAGGCCTGGGTGGCCTGCAATGTTTCTTCCTATGCTTTTCGAAGGCGTACTTTGACTGTGTCAACAATTTTGTGGAGTTGAACTGGTTCATCTCCCTCCTTTGTTGTTCCTTTTGATAGGGGTGCAGTGGAGACTGCGCGGCTAGACTGAAGTGCCTGCTGCACTCCTTGGAGATCGATCTCAATTCTGTTGTACATTGTCTCTTTCCTAGCTTCCTGATTTTCTTCTATCTCTTCTATAGCTTCATTCATAACTGTGATGAGGAAACTGAATTCATCTGGAGTGAGCGTGGCCTACAGCTTAGTTACGGGTGCTTTCGATTTCTTCTGGGAGGAAGGTTACGGAGGTGAACCCTTCCTCGTCTTTATGATTTCTACTTCATCTTTTGGTCTTTGTTCGACTTCTTCTAAGTCTTCTCCATCACCTCCTTGGTTTGGTGTAGTGGAAGCCGTCCTCATAGATATGTTGTCTATATCCTGGACTTCCTCAGCCTTCTTCGTCTTCTTTGTTTTCTTTGTCTTACTGGGCCCAGGTGTATCCTGCGCAACTTTTGGGCTGTCGATGTTGGATATTTCTGTGGGGTCTACTGAAATAAGGAGGTCCACCGACCATTCTTTGGTGATCTCCTCTAGGTCTTATTCTGTCAGCTTATAATAAGACTGAAGTTGTTCCTTGTGCTCATTAGCGCATTTTGTAATATATATGAAATGGCGGTCTGCGTTGAACTTATTCGGGATTATGCGAGGCTCAGACTGAATGACGAGCTTCAACCAGGTGTAGTATTTATGCAAGACGACATAGGATTGCTGCTGCTTTTTCATATCGTTCGAGTACCACAGTGTACTGAACTTCAAAGCCACTGGTTCAAAGGGGTCGATGTCCGGGAAGGTTGCACCTTCCGGTAGCTCCCATGCAACGAAAGCTATAAGTATCAAGAGCTAGATAAAATGGAATTCATGCCCCTGATCCTGGGATTCTCTACAGTCAATCTCTATTTGATTCACCAGGTACTTCACCTAGTTCATCTGTAGTCCCTCTGCGCACTTCCCTACGAGGTCGACTACAAAGCTGGATACTTGCGTGGGTTGATTCTTGCGTACCAACTTCCTTGTGATCAATTGACAGGTGAGGTGCATTGTGCCACTTTCAATAGAAGCTACCTTGTAGCATCGTACGCCTTTCTCAACATCGCCATAAGATTATTTGATCTTCTAAGAAAGAGTGTGATCCGTGGTCTTTTCAGGATAGTAATCCTGGGGATCAGGGCCATGCATGCTAAGCCTGGTGATCCGATTGATCAACGCTGGATCAACTGTTATGCATTGGTTTAACCATAAGTATCCTCCATGGTAACTCTCCAGCAACAAATTCACACAAGAATTCACCTCCTAGTGTCTGCCGAAGTGTGGTATCTTCATAACATTGAGCAGAGTGGACTGTGTGAGGCTCATCGTCCATTGCTGAGGGACGATCTTCAAATTCTTTCCCTTGGTTCTGGTTAGGTTCTTGTACGGGGAAAGCATGCTGTAAACTTTACGACCCCCCAGGTTGAAGTCACTAAACTTCAATGTTGCGATCTTGTCGTGATCTACGCGGACTGCGTGTACCCCTTTCAGAAGGTATGCAGTGACTAGAGTGTACTCCAAGTCTCTAGGCACACTATCTCTGTTGATCGCACCGCTCAGAGGTGGTATGTAAGCAGGTAGGATGGATGGAACCAACTTCGCATTGGCCATATTGTATTTATGTTTGGTTCTTCTTTCTGCGTCGACTCGAGATGTTCCTGCTCGAGCAGTCAACGGGGAGGCTTGCACTCCTCTCGTCAATGATGCCTGTAAACCTATAGACAATCCTCTCTTAGACATGACTCTTTCGTCTATGAGGCTAGCGAGTACCTCTCTTACAGATTCTTCAGTTGCGCTAAATTCATCGGACATATACACTCAGGATCAATATCTTTGGTTCTCAAAATAACGTAGGTATTGTAATAGGGTAGAGAGTAAGAGTGGGGTAATCACTGTTCACAATTCATGTAGTCTGTGGACTCAAATTCACAATTAGAAAAAGTGTCTTCCGTGCATGGTGCGATGGAATAAGTAAGTAAATCTGTAACAGATCGTTTGTAACGGATATGGGGCTTCATTAACTCTTGTTCTGTCTGTTATGGCACGGTCTAACGGTCTGGTGATGAGCCATCAATTCTTTTCAATGCTTTTCGAACGGATATATCGGCCTCCAACGGCTATATTGCTTCACCATGGTGAAGTGACCTATGTCGTTGTTCTGATATCCCAACGATGCTCCAATTTTGAAAAGTTCCTTTCTGAGAGGTTTCCTCTGGAATACTCTGTAGCCTGTCGATCTTAGCTCTCTTTTTACTTAGCTTCCTAGCCTTCTTCCCCGTGAGCTTTGTCTCGGTAGTTATTTTCCTGTTCTGATTCTTATTTTCCTTGGGCATAGTCACTTCGTGCTGCTAAGGTTCTCTCCCAAGACTCAGGTGTACTACTTCATCTATATCTGATACATATACTCCAATCTTCTGTGAGTCCCCTAATTCTTTTGCATCTTTGACATTTGGGCTTCTAGTGTCAAATAAGTTTGATTTGTTCTCCTGTTCCTCAATCAACTGCGCGATCCTTCTGGTCATGAAATCTTTTAACTCTTGTCTCTTCTATTCTAAAACCTTTTCTTCTTCCTTCTTCCTGGCTTGATCTCTTTCAATCCGAGGTTGTCCAAGTAACATAGTAAACGGGACGTTGTCCTCAATAAATTTGATAATCTCAAAATCTTCCTCTGTCGAAGTTCCATTGACGTTCATAGATATCTGAGTGATCCTTCCACATAGGTTTACTGGTTTCCCTCTGAATAACCCTATTCCGCTTAGTGAAGGGATCATAGCAGGCCTTCCTAGAGATTCCCAAGTTCTCTCTGTCATAACATTCACTTGTGTTTCCTCATCCAAAACACAGTCAATGTCGAAGTCTCCTATTCTTACCTCGATGCATTCTTTTTCGTTAAAGACTTATGATAATATAACATGTCAGTGGTCATTCAAGGTGTCTTTCATCTATAGTAATATCTTTTCTGATTCTCTCTGGGGTTCTGCTATTTCTGGATCTGCCTTAGGGTTTTCTTCATTCATATTCATGCCTTCAATCTTAGCAATCATTCTAGGGCAATCCAATAATTCGTGGTCCAAGGATTTGCAACAGAGACAACTAGATCTCCCACCCGAGCATTCCTTAGCAAGGTGTCCTGGTATTCTACAACTGTAACATAGGGTTAATCCTCTCTTTCTCTTAAATGATCCCCAACTTCTTCTATACTGCGCACTAGGATCATGGTAGCTAGCCTGCAAAAAATTCTTTCTAGGATCCTACATCCATTTGTTAGTCCAAACATTCTTTCTATGCATAGGTATAACATATCTATCAGATCTATTCATGTCAAACTTTCTTTCATCTATTAATGCCCTAGTTTTCAAGCTAGGACATAGTTTATCAAACATACCTAGATCCATGCTCTAGAAACAAAAAAATTCACTTATCTTACTTCGACAGAGCACGAAGCTTTCAGATCTAAATTTTTTTCTACTATTCTTACCTTTATCAGAGCATAGAGCTTATAGATCTTACCTCTTTTCTGTAGATCTGACATCTTTTCTTCAGAAACTTAACTTTAACCTTTCTTAGAGCACAAAGCATTCAGATATCGCTTCTTTTCTTCAGATCTGGCCTTCTCTTTTTAGATCAGGTAAAATACTGCGCACTAGGGCATAGATCCACGCACAGAGCTTCCACAGTTTTAGGACGAATCTTTGCACAAAGCTTCTTCTCCCTTAGTTCCCAACAATCATAGTTTCAGTCTCGACAACGAAACCATTTGTTGGCACAGGGGCAGACCTAGGGTTCAATTCTACAACAATGCACCAACAAAACCCTAACTACCAACCCTTTCGGCAACACCTGCGAAGCAGATGAAGTCTCACCCGAGGTAGAGGCAGGGGTGGTTGAAAGAATTAGGTGTCTGCAACCTTATATGGGATACCGATCTGTGATTATATCGCTTACAAATCACTTAGTATAGGTCATTCATCAATATTCCACTTAGATCTACTTCGCCAACATAACAGAGCATCACAACATTCACTTAGGTCTAGGTTATTTTAGCACTTAGCAACAACAGGACATATCAAATTTGGTAGACCAAGCACTTAGCATATTCATACACATTGGATTTAGCATTCATATACATTTTTAACACTAAGCATACGAAAGTCTATTTAATCACATCTAAGCACTTATCAATACAAAACATCTAAGAATAAGCACAAAGCACAACACACAATATTTACGTGGTTCACCCCCACCCTAGGGCTACGTCCACCAACTCTTCTTATTTATTATCTTCAGTCAATCCGGTTACAGCACAAAGCTATCAAAATCCTTGATCCGTAGGATCTTTTAATGACTATGGTTGAGTTTTAATTTTGCATGCGTTAATTAACCATTTGAGAAAACTTAGTGAAAGAATGAGGAAAGAAGAGGAATTATGACAGCCATATACACATATGCAGATCTGAAATGAA
>SNQJ01S0035371.1:28121-71326 GCA_010110895.2 Picea sitchensis | reverse complement strand
TAACATGGTAAATGGGGTACTGTCTTCAATGAATCTAATAATCTCAAAATATTCCTTTGTCGAAGTTCCATTGACTGTCATAGGTATCTGGGTGAGATTTCCACATAACATCATCGTTTTTCCTCTAAATAGTCATATTCCTCCTATTGAAGGGATCATAGCAGGCTTCCCAATATTTTCCCAAGTTCTTTCTGGCATAATGTTCACTTGTGTCTCTTCATCAAGGACATATTCAATGTCAAAGTCCCCTATTCTAGCTTCAATGTGTTCTTTCTCTTTAAAAATCTCTGGCAACCTGACATGCCGATGGTCATTCAAGGTTTCTTTCATTTGTATCAATACATTCTCTAATTCTTTTAGGGTTTCATCCATGGTTTCTGGATCTATCTTAGGGTTTTCTTCATTCAGATTCATTCTTTCAAGCTTATCAATCATTCTAGGGAAATCCAATACTTCGTGGTCCAATGCTTTGCAACAGAGACAACTAGATATACCACCAGGGCATTCCTTAGCAAGATGTCTCGGTCTTTTGCAACTGTAACATAGGGTTAATCATCTCTTTCTCTTAAATGATCCCCAACTTTTTCTGTACTGCGCACCGGGATCATGGTAGCTAGCCTGCAAAAAATTCTTTCAGCTAGAATCCTACATCCATTTGTTAGTCCAAACATTCTTTCTATGCATAAGTATAACATATCTATCAAGTCTATTCATGTCAAACTTTATTTCATCTATTAATGCCCTATTTTTTAAGCTAGGACAAAGTCTATCAAACATACCCAAATCCATGCTCTAGAAAAAAATAAATATATTCACTTATTTTACTTCTATGGAGCACAAAGCTTCCAGATCTAAATTTTTTTAACTATTCTTACCTCTATCAGAGCACAAAGCTTACATATCTTACCTCTTTTCTTCAGAAACTTCCACTTTTAATTTTCTTAGAACACAAAGCGTTGAGATCTCACTTATTTTCTTCAGACCTGGCCTTCTATTTTCAGCACAAAGCTTTTCATATCAAGTAAAATACTGCGCACTAGGGCACAGATCCATGCATAGAGCTTCCATAGTTTCAGGACGAATCTTTGCACAAATATTCTTCTCCCTTAGTTCCCAGCAATCACAGTTTCAGTCCCGACAACAAAACCATTTCTTGGCACAGGGGCAGACCCAGGTTTCAATTCTACAACAACGCACCAACAAAACCCTTACTATCGACCCTTTCGGCAACACCTGCGAAGCAGATGAAGTCTCACCTGAGGTAGAGGCAGGGGTGGTTGCAGGACCCAAATGTATGCAACCTATGTTGGGACACAAATATGTGATTATATTGCTTACAACTCACTTGTCAGAGATCATTCACCAATATTCCACTTAGATCTACTTCACCGACATAACAGAGCATCACAACATTCACTTAGGTCTAGGTTATTCTAACACTTAGAAACAACAAGACAAATCATATCTAGTAAACCAAACACTTATCACATTCATACACATCGGATTTAGCATTCATATACATTTCTATCACTAAGCATAAACAAGTCTGTTTTACTCACATCTAAGCACTTAGAAATACAAAACATTTAAGAATAAGCACAAAGAATAACACACAGTATTTACATGATTCACCCCCACCCTGGGGCTATGCCCACCAACTCTTCTTCTTTATTAGCTTCAATCAATCCGGTTACAGCACAGAGCTATCAAAATCCTACTCCGCATAGGACAGAAGATCTGCGCAGCCCACTAGATCCTTCTTCCTTTCCTTACAACACAAAGTCTTCTACAGTCTCGGACAAGGACTTGCACTCAACTCTGCAAGTCTTACACAAAATGCACAAAGCTCTTACAATCCATACCAGCACTTAGCCATTCATTTAGCACTTAGCACACCGACTTCTTCCTACCTTGCCTAGACATCTATTTATACATACAAAATAGGTCTAAACGTGGGTAAACCCACAGACCAACATCCCTTTCCCATTACATATTCCCAAAACCCAAAAAAGGACCCAAAAGGGGGTCTATCTTCCACAGTCTCTGCCTTGCTTTGCGCTCCATCTTTGACAGGCTGTCGAAGTCCCAAAAATGGTCAAATATGACCAAGTGTTACTCAAAACTTGGTCAAGGGCCAAAAAGGGGGATTTTTTGTATGAAGTTAGTATGTTTCCCTCAATGACAAAGGGGGAGATTTTTGGACATATTGTCATTGATATGTTGTCATTGATGTCAACAGTCGATGCCGTTGTGATGTGATGATAAGTTGTTATGGTGAATTGTCATTGATGAGTTATCATTGATGTCAATAGTATAACAATTAGCATAGAATTAAAATGTCAAAAAGTATGCAGAGAATCAACGCTCATAAGGAAGAGTGCATTGTAGAAATGCCATCGGGATCAAAATCCCCATAGGAAAACTCCAAAGGATTCAAGGAAGAATCTTGTTCATTGATAAAATTTTAAGGAGTAGTCGCGCAGAAGACATAACACGAGGTGCAAAGGAATTCACTCTAAAGCTCAGGAGAGGTAGCATGCAAAGAATCCTATCCATTGATGTAGATCTCAGATAAATTAGGGACCGTCAGATCTGTCAAATTACAAGAGAAGGACCGTTGAAGGAATGGTCAAGGATCATATCAAGTCATGACCGTTGGATATGAAAGCGCCAGATCAAGGGAAGGGATTGATTGCAGAGAAGAATGGAGAATTAAACAATGTGTTTTTTCCAATCCCGCAATTAGTCTAGACCATTAGATTTCATCGATTCAAAGATCGACGACTGTGGTTGATCCAAGAATAATCACACAACTTCAATTGCGGAGTTTGGGCGACGAGATAAACTACGCACAAGTTATGGTTCCATAATTCACACCGACCATCGATAGTCACCCACCAATAGATCTATAGTTGGCATCAGTTCCACTACCAAACGAGCAGTTTCCATTGCGTAACTCGACGATAGTTTTAAACATCATGCTAATTGAGGACCCCACAATCATCTACTCCGAGATCATTCTTGACCATTGGATCAAGTTGAGTGGAAGAACATATGACTATTGGATCAGGGTCGTGGTCAACTTCGATGATGACCACTTCGACAAGAATGTGTTGAGAACATGTAAATTCACCTGAAGGCCAAAGTTTCGAAGTCACAAAGTGAAGACACATAGCACACACATCAGGATATCCACATCAATAGGCCATGTCAGCAAGGACACGTGTCACAATCAGATGATGACAAATGTCAAGATGAAATTGGCATTTCAGGTACGTGTAAGTCACGAATCTGAGTGACACATGGAAACCACTCAGCCAGTTCCAAGTCATAAGTGACATCAACAAGGTACGTCACTTCGAAAGTATGTACTTCGAGGGAAACCGACTTCTAACATCAGAAATCGCCCAAAGCACTGAAGGCCGAAGTTAACGCTAATCGTTGATCTAATTCGGGAGCGTTCTCGACCCTTGATGAAGTATAATGGAAGGAGAGCGTAAGTGGAGGTGTTAACCGAAAACAAGCGGTCACCACTGCTGTATGAATTATTCGGTAGGTAATCACTTCATAGGAATTGTTACTCCAGAGTTTAGGAGCCACGAATAGCCTAAGTTCCGAAGTGAATGAGAATCGTTGATCATGCAAATAATATATCGACAGTCCGATCTACTTCGGAGAAATATGCTTCAGTAGATTTGAAATATTATAGAGGTTGTAAGTCACAAAGGACAAAGTTCTGAAGTACTGACAATCATCTATCTCATCGGGAGATTAAAACGTGACTGTTGATTTTGATAAGTGATCAATCACTTGCTTGTCCTAGCGCCTGGTCACCACCCGCGGTTCCATGGAATAAAGAGACAAATAGTGAAAGAAGAGGCGACGATGGGAACATCTCTTAGAAAATAATCCCATGGTTTTGTGCATATGGTCATATGTAAATGGTTTGAAGGAAGCACCTCATATAGATTTAATTCGACAGAGAGTTAGCACTAGAACAATACATATAATCAATAAAAGATCAAATATTATCTGTTGGTGAACTGAGAACACAACATAAGCATGAGAACGATATGATGAGGCAATCCATGTCTATGATCAACTCATGAAGACAAAAGAACCGACACCCAATCATGATTAAAAGAGAGTTAATTTATGAGCATTATGAATAAAGAATAAAAAGGAAAATGTTATTATTTAATATTATCATTTAAATGAAAAGGTACAATGGTTCAAAATCAAAAGATGCAATGATTCAAATTCACACCAGTTGGAATACTATATAAACAAGAAAGAATGGTGAGAAGAAAGCGGAGTTGAATTTGTTGAAGTATATATATTTATATATAATGGATTGAATGAAGTTTCATTCTATCAGGTTGGTGCATGTTTACAAGTTGGGTCTTGTATGATGATTAGATTCCTCACATCTCAGTTGGATTTGAGATCAACAAGGTGAGACTTGTTATGAGGGTTGGATTCCTCATTTCTTAGTTGGATCTGAGAACTACAAGATGGGTCTTGTAACATAGAGATGGGTCTCTCATAATTGTTTGAATATGAAATTCAAAGATTGATCATATGTATTCATTCAATTTAAATAAATAAATAAAGTATTTATTCTTTTATATATATTGATTGAGAAAATGAAATAAATATTTGTGGTTTAGTGAATTTATGAAAAGTGGATAATTGTCCAAAGTTTTCTGACACTGATTCAGCCCCCCTTTTCAGTTTCAAGTATCCATTTCAACATCCATCTCCTCTTTCATTCCTTTCTCCCACTTCTTTTTAGTGTCTACCTTCATTGCCTCTTCATAAATTTATGGTTCACCAGAATCCATCAACAATAAATAATACAATTAAGGAGAGTATCATTCAGGGGGTATACTTAACCTAGTAGTTCTAACAACATTTGCAGGAGTTTGAGGTACTTTATTCTCTTGTTGTTGTACATTTTGATTTCCTGTTACCTTTGGAATTTATTTTTCAGTGATCTCATCAAACACTGTGTATTCTGGTTTTTCTTTTTCCGGTTTTTTTCCCTGCAATTGATTTTTGTAGATGACCTTTTCATTGAATATGAAATATCTAATCCTAATGATTTTGTGATTTTCATAATCCCATAAGTGATAACCAAAATCATTAACACTGTATCCAATAAAGGTACACTTGTTGGTTTTTGCCTCAAGGTTTGTTCTATTTTCTTTATCAATATGGACAAATGATTCACAACCAAAAGTCTTCAAAAAATAATAGTTTACCTTTTTACCTGTCCATTCCTCCCTTTGAATGCCACCATGCAAAGAGTTTGAAGGTCCTTTGTTTATTAATTAAACAACAATATCTACAACATGTGCCCAGAACTATAAGAGAAACCCAACATGCAATCTCATACTCCTTGCACGCTCCATTATTGTCATGTTCATCCTTTCTGACACACCATTTTTTTGTGGTGTTCCTGGAACTATCTTCTCTCTACGAATCCCATGGTATGAAAAATAATCATCAAAATCCTTGCTGCAATATTCACCTCCATTGTCTGATCTAAGACACTTCAACATTTTTCTTGTCTCATTCTCAACCAAAGCTTTCCATTTCTTAAAAGTGTCAAAAACATCAGATTTTTGTCAAATGCAATAAACCCAAGTTTTTCTAGTTGCATCATCAATAAAAGTAAAATAATAATGAGAGCCACCAAGAGATAATACCTTAGTTGTTCCCCATACATTTGTATGCATAAGCTCTAACCTTTCATTCTTCTTTTCTTTTTCGACTCATATAAATCTAACTCTCTTCTATTTTCCATAAACACAATGCTCACATAAATCCAAATCAATTTGTTAAGATCTGGTTACAAAGTTCTTTTGTGAAGTATCTGCATCCCCTTATCACTCATGTGTCTAAGCCTATGATGCCACAGTGTTGTATCCACTCTTGTAGAAGCTAAAGAGATAGAAGATTCAACATTACTAGTACATAAATACAATGTACTTACCTTCTCTCCTTTTGTTATCAATAGTGATCCTTTGGTGACCTTCCACACCTTATCTGTAAATATAGATATACAACCTTCACTTTCCAATTGTCCCGTTGAAATTAGATTTTTCCTTAGATCTGGTACATGTCTTACCTTTTTCAATAACCATTGGTTTCCATTCTTTTTCTTTATTTGTACCTTACCCATTCCAACAATTTTGCATGGTGCATCATCACCCAAATGAACCTATCCAAAATCACCATGAACATAATCTAGAAAATGTTTCCTATGGAGTGTGGCATGAAATGAAGCCCCTTAATCTACTACCCAAGACTCAAAAATATTATCTACACAAATAATCAAAGAATCTTGTAACACGTCACCTATTACATTTGCTTCTTGATTTTTCTCTTGTTGTCCATCTCTTTGTTTCTTTGGAGCTCTACAGTCTTTCTTCATATGTCCTTTCTTCCCACAATTCCAACACTCTAGCTTTCCCAGTATGGATTTGTATCTACCCTTCCTAGAATTCCCACGATTCCCCGAGCCCTTTCCTCTATCCTTTTTTCTTCCCCTGTTCTCCACATCCAATGCATTACTTGATGTCTCACCTTTTCTTTTCCGTCGCATTTCCTCTCTAAGGATAACACCAAAAAAATCATCAAATTTTAAAGTGATTGAACTAGAGATGGAGTTACTTACAGCCATGACCAAGCCATTCCATCTTTCTGGTAATGCACACAGGATTAGAAGAGCCTCGACCTCATCATCAAAGTCCACATTTACAAAACTTAGCTGATTAGTAACCGTATTGAATTCATTTAAATGATCTACAACCGACCCACCTTCTGGCATATTCATATTAAATAATTGCTTCATTAGAAATACCTTATCGAACGCTAAGGGTTTTTCATACAATTTAGCCAATGAGTCCATCAACTCCTTCGTTGTATTTTCTTTTGAAATATTGAAAGCCACCAAAGCTGTCAGGCTCAGCCGTATCTTCCTAGTGCCTTTTTGTCAAGAACCTCCCATTCTTGGTCCTTCATGGCCATCAAATTCTTTGCTATTCCTCCCAAAGGTAGGAAAGATCCTTCTGATATAAATAATCTTCAATAACTGGTAGTTTTGACCCTTAAATTTATCGACCCTAAACTTTCCATCTTCCGCCATTGCTCCCACTCGAACTAAGAACCCGCTTTTCCTACAAGTTACCTTTCACTCTGATACCACTTGTTAAAGAAAAAAGACCGTAGAGAAATAAAATAAAAAAAAATCAGAAATAAAACACATAAGATACATACACCAATAGAGACACATATATACGTGGTTCACCTAGTGTGGGCTACGTCCACCAGATAAATTTCCAGGTCCTTCCTTATTATTATCCATCAAAATGGAGAGATAGAACCTACAACACACCCACCGTAAATTCCTCTTCTTTCTTTCACAGTCTCTTACAATATTCGCAATAATACACAACTGCAATACAATTCCCTCATAAAAGAGGGTTTCCTTCTAGGGAAAAAATCCCTAAAATAACTTCTGCCGTCAAATATGCGACCTTATAATGAACGGTCTAGATTGACTATGAAATTACAATATTTTACATGGTAATTTTTCCCAATATTTCGCTTCAGGGGCGCTGCCCTCGAATCCCCCGCTAGGGGGGCTACAAAAATTGTTGCCCCCCCACCCGCCCTGGACCCCCCTGGCGATAGTTGTGGGGGGGAAGCTCCACAACTAAGATCATGGCCCACTTTAAATTGTTTGGTACCCTCATCACTAACTATAGAAAGATTTTTTATACTTACCTACTAAGATTCTGAATGTACCTCACTAGTTAACACTACATCTTGAATTTTCAAAATAGAGTGTGGAGAAAATGACATAGGAGTAGAATTAATGACCAACACATGCTCACTTGATTTCTTGGGTTGTAACTCTTCTAGTAGAGAATCAATCTTCTCAATAAAACCTTCTCGTGGAACCTCTTTTGAAGTTGTCTGAGAAGTATCAACAAATTGTGAAGTATCTCCTTGAGTATTTGTTATTTTTACCTTAGTTTCATATAACATCTCTAACATTTTCCTTTTACTTTGATTCTCTTGTTTTGCTAGGGATTCTTCTATTAAATTCATTGTGGTGACACTTGCTATATTTAAATTCTTCTATTAAATTCGTTGTGGTGACACTTGCTAGCTTCGTTGTGGATTCTTCTATTAAATTGTAATTGAACCAAGCATGATTGTGATAATTTCATTTTACATAGGCCCTTCTTTCACTTCCACACCTGCTACCTGCATTTTCATCAGAGATTGCACCTCTTCCCAGGTGTCTTTGTTAGCTATCCTTTCAATCTCATGATTAGAATGATGAATATAGGGTGTAGAATTTAGAGTTGTACGTTGTTTTGAAACCAAATGATAGGGGTCATATTTCAAAATATTTCCCTTTTACAAGTGTAAATAAGAAATCATTTGAGAAATAACATCATTGTCTGACTTATGTTTTACGAAAAGAGAAAAAACCTAAAAAGTAAATATAAAGGAAAAATTTTGGCTTTTTGAAATAACGTGTAAATGATCTACTACAAACCTTTTTCTGAGATATATATTTTAAGGCAAAAATATGAGGTCATATATTTATTGGAAAAAGGTAGGGCTTGATTTCACAATCATATACTTGAATAATTATGTAGTCTTGATATAAATACTAATCTCGAGCCTTAATTTATGGAATTAGTTGGAGGACTTTATGAAACTTCACTCACATCTAGGATGAGCTTTTTCCAAAGATAAGAGTATAATCCTAAAACAAAAATTGGTTGGAAAATTACATATAATCCCCATCTGATGTGGCATATGATAAAACTGGGGTCCATTCAACAACTGAAAATGTATTTCCCTAACATGTTTCTTCCTAAGGTTAATATGCTTCTTCCTAAGGTTAATATGCGGAAAAAAATCATATTAGAAACAAGTGCATTAAATAAGATTGGTATTGAAATGTCTTAAAATCATGAAATGTGCATAATTGTTCATGAATGGCCATCGCTAGAAATTTTGGAAAACATAGAATATGTCACAGGGAAAAATTGGGAAACGATCTTTCAAAAGCAATTTTATGGGCTTGAAAACATCTATTATAATGTTTTCATTTAGGCATAACCAGGTGTGTCGACTTATAGTGAATTTTCGGACGAAGACGATAACGTTAAAACATGAGTTATTCGCAACCCAATTTTTTTTCTAATCGTGAGATCATAAGTGTGCACACCGTTAGATCCTTTAGGTTGCAAGAAAATCATTATAATACAAGCTTCTCTAAGGATGAAACAATTATCAACCGTCAGATGTTTTCTTACTTATCCATTGGATATTTCAACTATATAGAATGGAGTTATCTTCCAATTAACTCATACACCCAAATAAACATGAACTGTCTGATCTAATCCCTCTCAACCGTCTAATTTTTCACTCATCTCCAACATTGTTAACATCCACATAAGTTTAGTCCCAAATCAAGTTATGATCGTTGGATCAAATGCTTATGAATAGTTTGATATTTTTGGGTGCATTTAAACCTCTAAAAACTGGACAATTTCCACTCCGAAGTGAAAATGGGTTGTTAGATATTTGAATCATGGTTTGTTTGATTTCTCAAACATAAGTTTCTTCGTTAACCATCGATCGATAAAATTCATGCCCAAAATGTGATGTGTACACTTGGATCTATCTGCAAAAAATACACTAGGAAGATAATATAATATTTTTAACCTTCAACCTAATCAAAACAATGAATGAACTCAACACCTTATTATAATATGATATTTACATGAAATCTTCCCTAATTTTTATTTTTTTATCTTTTGAAAATAAATAACACTATCAAATAAAGATTTAAACAGGGAGGGAACCATGCAACCTAAAATGAGCTACAACACTTGGAAGGAACTCATGTAGTAGTGTTTTATTGCAATTATATTTTTTTTTATTGTGAATTCAATACTAACTTGAAATCATGATGAGTTGAATTTATTATTGGTCTTGACTTCTTAGTTTTAATGTGTGTAGGTTAAAAAAAATGAAACACATCATTACAAATACAATTGAAGATTTATAGGTGAAGGCACACCACAACTGTAAGTTAATTTGGTAGAATTGATCTGGACAATATGCTAAACCGATTCTTGGAGAGTGTAATTTCTTAATGTTTCAACCTTGAAATAAACCGAATTGGTATACAATTAATAGGAGCAAATTCTTGATCGAATGTAACATCAATTGTGTGATTTAAAAAATATTTTGTATGGTATTAAAACCTACAATCACAATGACTATTGCAATATTATTTTTTTGATATATTCCTATATGAGAGATTATGCATGGACAAGATTTTTTCATTAATTTTCTACCTTACCTTTTTGTTTATAACTTATCATATGGATTTCTATTCATCCTAAGTGGTTTAAAAAAAATTAGGGAGTGATACCCAAATCCTTCTCAAATGAGAACTATATATGCAATATGTGAAGATGATAAAAAAAAATTGGTATGTTTTCAGTTAGTTTCTATATTTAATAACTATAGTTGAAATATCAAATTGAATCCTAGACTCCAATAGAGCTCGATTCAAATTGATAATTGATCGACAATATTCCAAAATTATTATGATATGCAATTCAAGTGGATTTAACTCATCCACAGAATAGAGCTCTAATCAAATTGATAATTGATCGACAATATTCCAAAATTATTATGATATGCAATTCAAGTGGATTTAAGTCATCCACAGAATCGAATATGGTGTAATCCAATACTTAGTTAAACTATTAGTATTAACACGAACATATTGATCTCTTAAAAGTGCATTAAGTATACATCACATACAACTATTTAACTAATTATAATTCCATGATAATAAATAAAAGTTTGATGTATTATATGATTATAAGGAATCTACAAGAAACAATAATTAATGCATCGTTGTGATTGTTAGGCAACGGAAACAAAACAGAGCATCAATAAGCAAGATTAAACTTATAACAAAAATCACACAATTGACACAGTGACTTATGTGGACACCCAATACGGGAAAAAATCACGGGGCAATGGTATTCAATATTCTTATTATTCAAGGGAAAATTACAATAGCCAACACATGCATATAACCATCCCCTCCTTACATACACATTGCACTCAACAGTATTGTGTCTTTCTCACACACTCTACACACATTGCACTCTCACCTCTATGGGTATGCTCTTATATATAACATCTCTCAAACAATTAGACTAACTGATTATAATTAGATCCACGAGTTACACAATCTATACACAAAAGAGTGCATGCATGCACATTCCTAATATAGTTGCATACATGTACATGTGACCGCATGGGAAATTCATTGGCATGTTTCCAACAATCTCCACCTTGACAACAATTTACCTGATATATCATGCCCAAATTTATCCATCACCTTTCCTGCAAGCCAAGAGAATTCAAACACCATCACAACTCCACAACGCCTCTATCAATATTGTTACGTGAACATGTCTTCACAATTCACTCCAGTATGGACCATTCTGCCTCCGTCAGTAACCTGTCTAATCAACCGATGCACTTGTCCCATTTTGATACACTGGACCTTTAGTCAAATGCACAACACTTTGACCACCACAGAACACCACATCATGTACCTATCCAAACTTGCCCAATAGATCCTTGCATTCTTGCAAGACATAACCTGAGGTAGGTCTCCTCTTTTCCAAATATCATGAATCATAACCACATACTAAATCAATGCAACCATTGTAGGTGATACTTGTGCTTCTGTGTTTGAAGCACCCATTTCCATGCTCTTCACCTGGTTTTTCCATGTGTCTACTGACAACACCAACTGTGTGTGAAATGCTGACCATTTCCCATCACAATCATCAAAATTCCTTATAGCATATAATACTTGAGACATATAACCCTTTTCTTCTTCATCAGTTAGGACATAAACCTGAAGAAAAATTGCAATGGAAAGCCAAAGGGATTTTACTGGTTTCACATTATTCATATTGAATTTCCTAAGTATCTTCACCACATACTTCTGTTGTGATAACCAAGCTTACCATCCTTCTTGTCTCTGTGTATTTCCATGCCCAAGATTTATTTTTCTTCTCCCAGATCCTTCATAACAACATCCTATCCAACTGATCCAACCTGTTGACCTCAACCATGCTTGTGCTTGCAATAAGCATAACATATAACACCAAGATAATGAATATACCATAAACACAATGGTTATACTCACTTCTTGTAAAATTTGGCTCACCATGAAGGAATAATACATCTTGTACCATTTTCCTCGCATGCTTCAGGCCATATAATGATTCTTGAGTTTGCAAACAAATCTTTTGTTGTGATTCTGAACTAGCCATTCTAGTTGTTCCAAATACATCCCCTTATCCAAAAAACTCCATGTAAAACAATTTTAACATCTAGTTGCACTAACATAGCTAGTGCTAACACAACAAGAATAGAAACACAATTTTAACAACTGGTGAGAGACTTTCATGGAAATCAATTCCTTCCAAATACCCTTTTGCTACCGGTCCTTCTTTGAACCTTTCATCTTTTACTATGTCTGATTTTATAAAAGGAGATTCATCAAACACTGCATCTCTATCCATGATGATTCTGTGGGTAGTAGGATCCCACAGTCTGTACCCCTTAACAACATCACCATATCAAAGATCTATCTGTTTGATCTGGGTCCTACTTAGAGTGTTGATAAAAAAACATAAGCATCACAACCAAATAATTTCACATTTGAGTAATCACCAGATGACTTGTTCATACCTCTTCCGGAATATTCCAGTCTTTTGCAACCGATGATGATCGAGTTACCATATATCATAACCACTTCTGTACACAACTATTATTGTAACTTGGCATTACTGAACATGCCTATTTTATCCCAAATTCCTTGCAATACTTTCCAAGTTCCATGGATATGAACCTACCTTCATCATATATTCTCAAACACTTGCTTGACCTGCCAACACATCAAACTTTTTACAAACCCACCTTTCTAACCCGGACACACTACTCCACCTCGAAATTTGCATTCTAACAACTTTGACCAAATCCGTAAAAAACAACCCAAGTGAACCTTTTCCACTCACCTCCACGGACTTTACACTAGACTCTTAGTGCTCCACCTTAACACGAACATTCCCTTGACCAAATCCGGCCAAGCCAGCCAAGTAAGCCTTCACTACTTACCTCCAGGACCATTTACAATGGATTTCACCAAGCCTTTTATAGGCTTCATTACATGCAATCCATGGACACAATACCATGGGCTACCCAAAAACATGGACCAGATTTAACTCATTAACTCTTTCATCAAGTCAAGGTTAACCCAACATACATGCCCCCCCACATATTCAATCTACCTAAATCTTTGTTTAGACTTTTCATAGGTGATCTGATAAACCAGGGGTATGCATTCCTATCCAAGTCTTACAGATGTATGCCCATTTACACACAATCAATTATTTTTACAACACCAAAGTAAATACATTTTTTTTTTACTCCACGGTGACTCAACCATCACCACCCTGCACCTTCTATGTGAACACAAGTGGTGAGACACAACAGATTGACAAAGCTTCATCAACCATACCTGTGACTGAATTTGATTCTTTTGTGAAGTCCTCTTTGGATGTTTGTTGTCTTTTCCAACAATCCTTCTTGAGATGCCCATATTTTCCACATAATGAAAATTTTCCCTTACCCTTACTATATTTTGACTTAGACCTAGATGTACCTCTATGAGTTTTCCCTCTTTCTGTAGAATGACCTATGACCACCATTTCTTTTGATGTTGAGGTTTCTTTACTAGATATTCTCCTCATCTCCTTAGAAAAAAAAGCTCCCACAACAATATCATAATCAATGGAATCTGTTGTGCTAAACCACATAGATGTGACCAGATGATCCCAAGACTCATGCAACGAACACAATAGCATAACCGCCTTGTCCTCATCTTCGTACATTACGTCCATACTAGATAATTGACAAATCAGAGTATTGAAAACATTCAAGTGATCAACAATTTGCGTACCTTCTTTCATCCGCAAGCTATACAACTGCCTCTTCAAGAAGATTTTTTTCATCAAGAACTTTGTCATATACCGACTCTCCAGTATGTTCCACAAACCTGTTGTTGTCTCATCTTCAACGATGTTAAACAACACGTCATCTTCCAGACACAAATGAATGGTATTGAGAGATCTTGCATCCATATCTTCCCAGTCCTCATCTATCATTATTGTCGGTTTCTTTGTCTTTCCAGCCAATGCCTTTTGCAATCCTTTTTGCACAAGAAGATCCTGCATCTTGAGCTTCCATAGTGCAAAGCTATTCTTTCCACTTAATTTATCCACCTCAAACTTAGAACTATGCACTTTTTCCATTAGCAAAAAAACTCCAAAACCACTGCTTATAAAACATAGCCTTTTTAAATGTGGAGGAATAATGGTATAAACCCAAAAACATTTAATAAAAACGTTTTTAAAAAAATAATTTTTTATGCCTAAAAAACCTTTTTACTAACCTCACTTTTTATTATAAAAAACAAGTTCACCTTTTAAACATCCACCCACTTGAATTGTTCATACTTTAAACATTCACCTTTGAAAGCTCACGACCATGGAATTAAAGCTCACGACCATGCCAACATAATAAGACAAGAACTTCATACCACTAAATTTTATACCATGTGAATTTTGTTATATCAACGCTCGTTTGAGTGTCGAGAGGGAGCGTGACTTTTTTTAGAGATCGATGCTCCTTGAGTGTGAATGGGGGAGCGTTGATTTATTGGCGTTCTGTGGTGCACAAACCGAGTGCGCAGATCCATGATCAATTCCTATTTTTTAAGTGTGGGAGTGCTAAGGCGCCTCTAACGCTTCCTAGGGAGCACTAGTGACCTGAAAACTCACTCAATCACACCCTCTTTTCTCAGAAATTATCTGGGATTTTCAGTACTTCGGTCTGCTTTTCCTTACATGCCAAAAACATGTCCAAAGGTTCTTGTGCTCATAGGAGACCTGTACACAATTCATCTTGGCTCACCTGTGACACCTACTCAACCTGCTCTGATACCACTTGTTAGGCAGCGGAAACAAATCAGAGCATAAAAAACCAGAGAATCAACAAGCAAGATTAAACCGAGAACAACATTCACACAATTGAAACAATGACTTAGGTGGAAACCCAATACGGGAAAAAACTACGGGGCAATGATAGTCTGTATTCTTATTATTCAAGGGAGAATCACAATAGCTAACACAATCATATAACCATCCTCTCCTCACAGACACACTGCACTGCACAATATTGTGTCTTGCTCACACACTCTACAAACATTACACTCTCACCTCTATGGGTATGCTCATATATATAGAATCTCTTAAACAACTAGACTAACTGATTATAATTAGATCCACCAGTTACACAATCTATTCAGAAAAGAGTTCATGCATGCACATTCCTAATATAGCTACATGCATGTGCATGTGACAGCATGGGAAGTTCGTTGGCATGTTTCCAACAATGATGTAAATTAATATGCAGTGAGGACTTTATAAAAAAATCCTTAGTAATGTTACATTTCTGACATAAGGTGTGAAGGTTGATGCAAGATATATATCTATTAGTATTTGAGAATACTCTTTATGCATATTGATTTACGGTAAAAAGATTAACACCAAGCGGGGTGTTACATAGATGTTCCATTCTAACCTCATTCTCTCCCTTTGTCCATGTTTTGGTGTTTCATTAAGCCACTACAACTATTGGTAACGGATTAGTTGAAACTTAAGAAAAAAATGATTTCATACTCATCAATACTATCATCACCATATAAAACTATTTCTTTACACTACTCAAATTTCCATATGCACAACTATTATTCTTTTGTGTTGAAACCCTCAAACCTACTTTCAAACCAAATTTTTATATGTGATATTGATAATATCCATATCATCCTATAAGGGTTCCTTCCTCATGATTCCCAACAAAAAAAACATTTTTTTTTTCTCTATTTGGAGACTAATGTCCACTTAGGTGTTAAACAAAGGTTTGACATAGTTTAGTGCTAGCATTTTTAATCCCTTTGAGAATAAGATCATTCCTGAAGCATGTGCCAAGATTATATATAGGGAGGTGAGTTGCATGTTGAGAGTTTTACCACTCTAATTTAACATTCGTTCATTATACAAGCTATACTAGTGATGCACAACTCCTTAACACACATACCATAGACAAATTTATAGCATTCAATAGATCCAAGCTAATAGAAAATAAATGGAGCTATTGACAACCATCCATGCCAAATATACAAGACAAAATTTAAAAATAAGGTGGGATACTATTACTCCATTCCATCGAATAGATCCAACACATCCTTACACCCACAATAGAAATACACGTTGATCATAATAGTGGCATAACAATGAACCAAAATCTATTATCCAATATTAGAACAATTCTCTACATACCTAGCCAATGAACCATTAAGTAACCACTATTCATAGTCTTAAAGGCCTACTTGTATATTCTTCTTAGTACTTATCTTTGAAATTATTAAAAACCCTAATGTAACTAACCTAGATATCTTCATAAATACAATTCATCACATAACCTAATTACTAGCCAAACTAGGCCACAGTATAGGGGGCCTTCTCCATATTTTTCACAATCAACTTTGGTTCCATGTGGTGCAACTAAGGCTATCCAAGTGTCATTCTATCTCCTTCTTTATACTCTACACATCATCCAAAAATGAAGGGGCCAACAATAATTTATATGGTACTTGTAGTAGCAAAGGTCTATGATTCCAAATCCAAAATGATATGGGAATTTTATACACACACAACAATCTTGATTGAAGCAAAAATAATGTGGAAAGTGTTTGAAATCTCAAGGGGTACTAGGATATGTAATTATAAATTGTTTGAAGATAGGGTAAATGGATTCCTAATACCGTTGATGATAAAAAGGATTCATGGGAACATATAAAGGAGATAAAATTTGTATATAAGACAAATGATCTAAAATATAGGCCCTAAAAGGATCATTTTAGAATGTTGAATTCAATTTGTGGGTAGGAATATGATGATTTGTGGCCCCAGAAATTGTAGTAACTACTATCTCAAGTGGATTATGGAGCTAGACAAATTGAGTGAGAAACATTATCGAAGATAAATTACATCGATAATTGGTATGAGTAAGAGAAGAAGTACAACCCAAGGGGAAATCTCAACTAGTTGTCACCAATGTTGCTAGGCATTTGGATAGTTCCATGCCAATATGTGGCCAATTAAGGTTATATGCACTATACCAATGTGTTTACTACGGATACCATCCATGAATGTGGGGAAGTGTCCCTTGGGTTTTACTGAAATATTTTAAAAATAAATTCCCAAGGGGTTGGCTCAACTAGTTGTCACTATTGTTACTAGGAATTTGTTTAATATTGTTCCTGTAGTTTCCTAGTTAAAATTCCCATAGGTGAGGAACATTAGTATGCAATGATGAGTTTACTAAGGATTCCATTTGTGAATGCGGGGAAGAAACCCTTGGTTTTCCATGTGAGTTTTTCATTGGAAAAAGAGGAGAAAGAGAAGATGTGCATGCTAATTTTTTTATTATGTATAGTTATATGTTTTGGATCATCAAAAATACTAACTCTTGATAGGGTTATGGTTAATTTGAAAAAGGAAAATTTTGATACCCTACCACTACACCAAAATGGGGACTAAATACCTCCACATATTTTATTGGGATACTTAAGATGGAATGCTTAAGTGGTCTAGAAGGATAGAAAGAAAATCCAATAAAGAAGTGTATAGATTTCAAACATGAGGGAGGTTGAGAGTAGAGTCCATTAGAGACTAGTTTGAGATGGAATACTACTTTTATGTTAGGGTTTGGCATTTTAAATATCACCCAACCATATTTCCAAATATGTAAGGAGTAGTGTAGCATTGAGAGAGAAACACATGCAACTAATGATAGCCAATAATAATTTTAGCTATAAAAAGAAGAATAAATATTCATTTAAACCTCCATAGAGGTAGGTAGGTGAATATTTTAGTAAAGAAGTAGTAGAAGAACTGGTTTATTAGGCATACCAACTAGAGCCCAAATTTATTGTGCCAAGGTTAGAGTATTATGACCCATCAATATCCTAACCAAATAGTACCTAAAAGGAAACTTGATAGAAAAGACTACTCTATCTAGAGGAATACTTTAGAAGAATACATCATAATTTCCATCAAGTATTTTCCACTAAGATTCCAAAAATTATTGATGACAAAATTCAAAAATCAGAATTAGAAGGATTACTAGTTAATGATGTAGTTGAGTATAACCCTAAAAGGAATGTTTGGATGGAGAAGACTACCCTATCTAGAGGAATACTTTAGAAGAATACATTATAATTTACATAAAGTATTTTCCACTAATATTCCAAAAATTATCGATGAAAAAATTCAAAAATCAGAATTAGAAGGATTACTAACTAATGATTTTGTTGAGTATAAACCTAAAAGGAAACTTTGGATGGATAATACTACGCTATATAGAGGAATATTTGAGAAGAATACACTATAATTTCCATCAAGGATTTTCCACTAAGATTCCAAAAATTGTTGGTGACAAAATTAACGAATTAGAATTAGAAGGATTAATAGATAATGATGTAGTTGAGTATAACTTAGATACATTGGAAACAATTAAGGACTAGGGAGGAAGGAAACAATTAGGGAAAAATGGATTGTTATAAACCAATGCCTTGATAATGATAAAAAATCAATGAATAACATTCCACTTTGAGGGGGGGACCTCCTTTTACTATACATTCAATGCACAAGACAAGATAATATGATCCTAAGACGAGGTTCCCTTGGTGTGTGTGTGTGTGTGTGTATATATATATATATATATATATATATATATATATAAGAGACAAAGGGTAAAATTAAAGTGAAAGGTTCTATCCGACCTACTAATATAATACTAGAAATGTAATTACTCAATATCTAGGGATTAATAAGGGGTTTTATGCTCAACATGGGGCTTTTTATAGGGATTGCCATGCCCCTACCCTTCACACAAGTGTTTTATCCAACACTTAACTAACACATGTGTGTTTGTATGAAGATATCATCTTCCCATGTTGCCTCTTCCGCTGGTAGGTTATTTCATTTGATGAGTTACTTAGTAATTGATCGATTTTGTAGCTGCATAATCTTTGTTTTAAGGATTGTTTCTGATTCCACTATGACTTTCCCTTCTCCATTGATATTTGGTAAAATATTTTGGACTGAGATCTTGTAATTGATTATCTTCTTTAAGTAGGAAACATGGAAGACTTTATGTACACTTCCTGGTTGCAAATGAATAGCATGGGAATGATCTTGAGCAGGTGGAATACCCTTAGGCATATCTCCAAATACATTGGAATAATTGTTGACAACTTTTTGGAGATCCTCTAGAGCAAAGGATATATATGTTTGAACATCTAGTGAGCACAATTGTGCAATTATACGATGATGTCCCTTTTTGAGTAATTTTGTCACGTTGTTAGAGATTATCACTTTAGAGGGTTTCCATTGGATACCTCTAACCTCAATTTCCTTTACTTTTGAGGAAAATGTCATGAAAATATATTGAAAATTAAGGGGCACTTTTTCCAATGATTGTAACCATTGGACCCCTAATACAACATCAACACCACCCATTTGGATTTCAATATTGGGACTATCCAAAAATACTCCCCATATGTGATTGAGTATCAACACCATTTCTCTCCTTATTTTCACGATTTCATTAGATTTCCATACCCATTTTAGGGATCCTCTATAAGATAATAGTTTCTATGGACTTCATGGATTTTAGTATTTCTTCCTTATTTTCATCCATCTTCTTCTTCATTTCATTCATGGATTTTTGTATTTCATCCTTATTTTCATCTATATTCTTTTCCATTTCATCAGTATTCATTTTCATTTGACCTTCCATTTAAAAGTTATTCCAATTGTAAGTTACACACCTTTCAAACCCTAATTTGGATGATGTCTGGATGGTTGATCTTTGTCCTGAGATATATTTGACATTTGAATCCTTTTGACTCTAAAATTTTGGCATGTAGTACTCTAATATGTCTTCTTAAATTCTTGAAAATTTCATAGTCTTCACCTTCACTTGATAAAACATTATAGAAAAAATACCAAAATGGCTTGTTTAAGACTAATACATAGAATTTACTATGTTTTCTCAAGATTCTAAAAATTTTAGAGTTTGAAACTTCACTAAAACAATGTTATAGTGAAAATAAAAAGATGGCTCGTTTGAGACTAATTTTAGGACTAGTCACAAGCCCTAACTTCCACATAAGATATATTTGAAACTATAGTGAAACAAAACCTAATTTTTTTACCACCTATTATCCTCTATATTTTCTCAGTCTCCTCAAAATTTCATCGTCTAAAATGTCCCCAAAATAATTTATAGTGAAAATTCCAATATGTCTTGATTGAAGAAGAAAAACGCTAGGATCATATCATCTTAAACCAAATTTTATGAACCAACTCCTTGATAATGATAAAAAACCAATGAATAACAATCCACTTCTAGGAGGAAACCTCCATTTACAATAAATTCAATGCACACGATAAGATAAGATTATTCTAAGACTAGGCCTCCTTGGTATATATATATATATATATATATATATATATGAGATAAAGGGTACAATTAGAATGAAAGGTTACAATTAAAGTTTCTAGATAACTGATTGAGGTGGATATTGGTGGCCACCCACCTATTCCAACTGGTTCAAAACTATTTGCTGAAAATTTACTATTTTTAGCAGTTTTTCATGTCTCAAACTTCCGGGGAAATTTTGAGGGCATAAACAATTTTTTTTTTCACGATAAGGCACCTCAAACAGATCCTAAGGATCCTATTGATCCCCCAAAATGAATTTCCTCGTTGATACCTTTCCAATGAGCTATCGTGCACCCCAAACAAAGATCGTATGCCAAAGTTACGCCCCCATGAAGTTGATACACCAAACTACCCAAAACGGGGTCCAAAAAACTATTGGCATTTCATCTTCCGGGGTTAGGGTTTTGGATTTTCTTTATGTTAACAATTAATTTGGAGCCTCATTCTAACAATCATCTTATTGTGAATGAGAGTATTCATTACATCTCTTCTCAGAGATAAGATGCCACCATTCTAGCTAGTCTTTCACTCTGTATTTCTACAGTTTTGTACATTTCACTCAATAATAAAAATTGTGTATTACTGTATCTCTATGTTTATGGTTATATATATGATATATCTCTGCACATTTATTTATTATATCTCTGCTCTCATTTCGTGCCGAAAATAATCCAGATCAATGGTATCAGAGGAGGATGCTCTTGATCGTTTTTCAGTGCATGTCCATGATGAGGTCTGAGTATAGCAAGTTGGGTCTCGAGATTGTCTCTCTTGAGGACAATCACTCTCACACGCTCAATAAATTCTCCATTGAGGAATAAAATAAAGACTATAGAGCATAATATTCTATTAATATGTTTCTTGAGCCAGCTCTCTCATGACAGATGGACGAAATGATGGATAATGTTTTCCACATCCTTCAACGCTCGTCGATAACTGCAGGTGTGTCTTCATCAAGCGAACACTTTGAAAGAACCTCTCCTTTCAAGTTATAAGTTAATTTTTATATTCCTGTATTTGAAGGTCAGATCGATGTGGATTCCCTAGAAAAATGGTTAAATCTGCTAGAAGGTTATTTCTATGTTCACAATTTTTTTGATGGGGAAAAGAACACCTTCGCACTCCTTAAGGCTCTCCCCCATGTCAAACATTGGTGGGAAACTTACTAGGAGAAAAGCTCCATAGAGGATTCTGGAATATATGGGGCCAAGTCCACTTGGGATTTTTTGTGTGGATGCGGTGAAGGAACAATATTACCCTGTTGGTAACTATGACAACCAGTACATGAGATGGACCACAC
The DNA here is from genome assembly GCA_010110895.2 of Picea sitchensis. Lineage (NCBI taxonomy): Eukaryota > Viridiplantae > Streptophyta > Pinopsida > Pinales > Pinaceae > Picea > Picea sitchensis. Next base: position 49,251 of record SNQJ01S0035371.1, on the reverse strand, counting down.
TACGTCAAGAGAGGGGCCAAACAGTGTCAGATTTCAAAAATACTCACACCAAGGTGGGTATCAAAGACTCTGAGTGGAATATGGTTCTGAAATACTGCAAGGATCTGTATAGGTACATCAAAACCAAAACTGATTTCTTGGACATCTCATCACTGGGAGTTGCCTATCGATACACTGTCAAAATCAAGCATAAATTTAGGCGATGGAACAAACAGGAATTCGGGTTTTCAAATCTGAAAAAACCAAAGTATGGTAATACGACCCTAACAACCAAACTCTAGAAAACCAGTCCAATCCACAGGAAAATAAGTGTAATGGAAAGACGAAAAGGAACACTAGAAAGTGGTGCGATTTCCACAAAATCCCCTAGCAAAACACTGATGAATGTCACTCAAAACAATCATAGGTGGCCGAGATCAAAGAAAAGGAGCCAAACCCTAATTCAGAATATGATTTAGAAAATAATGGGAGAATATAAATCATCGATGTAGACCCCACTTCTACTATCACGACCGCAACAATTCAACTAGAAGAACCAACAGATGCTAAAGAGGGGGAGCGCATTTTTCATTCACATATGTGGGTGAAGGGGACCCCGTTTCATTTTATTGTTGATAGAGGAAGCCATAAGAACCTCATATTAGCAGAGGTCATCAAACAATTGGGATTTTCGACAACACCACACCCGTAAGCATACAACATCGAGTGGCTTTGCTAGGGACAAGATATCTATGTTAGCCAACAATGATGATTGTCATACGACATCCATCCCTTCAACGATGAGGTAATATGTGATGTTTCCATGTTGGATGTCTGTTATGTTCTTTTGGGTTAGCCATATATGTGGAAGCACCATGTTATTTATGAGTCTCGACCCCATAGTGTCATTGTTACTCTCGGGGGTAATATCTATAGGATACCAGAAGTAGTTACAACTACTATCCCACCAAAACAATGCCACAAGGTAATCTCTCATACTGCACAGTTCAGCTTCTTTAAAATCTATTCAAGAGGTGAACAGAAGGACACTGCAGCCACTGCATCCTTGGCCCAAGACCTTTCTTTCCAATAGAAGCAGATTGCAAAAGAGAAAGAAGATATTGTTTCTTTACCTACAATGTTACCTACACATTGCCCAGTCAAGCCAAGATACAACAGGTTGGTTGAACATATTCAACCCCGCCATCAATAGGTTCATGACAGTCTTCAACAAGCTAAGCGACACAACTTCTCCAGCAAGGCAAGCAACTCACCAAGATTCAGATTCAACAAATGCTTTCCCCTCTCCCCTAGGAACTCAATGCAACGAATACCATTTCTTCCTAAGAAGGGAGGATTGATCCAAGTGGATATAGGTGGCCATCCACCTATTCCAATTGGTTCAAAACAGTTTGTTGGCAATTTACTATTTTTAGCAGTTTTTCGGGTCCCAAACTTCCAAATCCATTTTGAGGGAATAAATGACATTTTTTCACGATCAGGCACCTCAATGATATCCTAAGGCTCTAGTTGAGCCCCAAAAATTAAGCTCATTGTCAATACCTTTCCAATGAGATATCGTGTGCCCCAAATGGAGATTGTATGGCAAAGTTACACCCTGGGAAGTTGATACACCAAACTACCCAAAACCGGGTCCACAAAATTGTTGACTTTTCATATTCCAGGGTTAGGGTTTTGGATTTTCTTTATGTTAAAAAATCCTTTGGATCCTCATTGTAACAATCATCTTCTTGCGAATGAGCGTAGCCTTCACATCTCTTCTCAGAGATAAGCTGCCACCATTCTAGCGAGTCTTTCACTCTATATTTTTACAGTTTTGTACATTTCACTCATTAATATAAAGTGTGTATTATTGTATCTCTGTGTTTATGTTTATATCTTTGATATATCTTCATACATTTATTTATTATATATCCGCTCTCATTTTGTGCCAAAAATAATCCGGATCAATAACCTACTAATATAACACTATAAATGCAATAAATCCATACCTAGGGATTAATAAGGGTTTTTATGCTTAACATGGGGCTTTGTTTAGGGATTAACATACGAATACACTATAATTTCCATCAAGAATTTTCCACTAAGATTCCATAAATTATTGATGACAAAATTAAAAAATCAAAATTAGAAGGATTACTAGATAATGATGTAGTTGAGTATAACTTAGATACATTGGAAACAATTAGGGACTAGGGAGGAAGGAAACAATAAATGAAACATTTATGAAACCGAGGGACTTTGAGGTAGAAATTTATACAAAATAAGGAAAATGGAAGGATGTGATTGTATAATATGACAACTGATTTATAGAGGAATGGAATAATATAAGCCAAACATGAAGTATAATAAGGTAGAAACGAGACAAAAAAACGTGAAGTATAATAAGGTAGAAACGAGACAAAAAAAAAGGACGAGGAAAAATATTCTATGTTGAACCCACCAAAAATGCAAAGGATTTGGAAGAAATTGAAGCTATCAAGGAGTCTGCCATGCTAAAAATTAAACTTAGGAAATGTTAGAAAAACTAAAGAGAAAAAATCATGACTAATAACCATGATAAAGTACAAGACAAAAGAAGGAAAACAAATAATCTTGAGAAAATACTTGTTTTTTATTCCAATGAAATAAATAATGAAGAATAAAAATAATGTCATTACTAAAACCCTATAAATATATATTTAAGGTTTCCAATGACATCGGGAAAATTTGGTATGAACTAGAGGTGAAGAAAATAGATAAGGGATTAGTAAAATTGGATGTAACCTAGAAAACAAAGACGATCGAAGAATAAAAGGGGCCATGCATGAAGAATATTAAATTAATAGAAAAAAAGAAGAACCACATATAGTTCATGGCTAACAAATTCTGAAATCAAAAAGGAAATAATAAAAACAAAGGAAGCAATAAAAAAACATGACTTCAAGGAAAGAAATCAGAAATGAAGTAGGAATACGAGCAACTTAACAATATACAAGCAAAAAACCTAGAGAAAGAAAGAAGAAGAGAAGAGGAAAAGAAAGCAAAAGTAGACAATGAAAAACATAAATGACAACAGGAAGAAAAAGACATACATGAGAAAGGGGAAGATATCGAATGAAATTTCAATCCCTCCAATAAAGAGAAAAAATAAGAAATGGGATTTAATGAAAAAAATAAAATGGAAGAAGAAAGAAAAAATAGACAAGCAAGAAAAGGAAAGAAGAAGAAGGAAACTGAACACATAGCATATGGATAAAAAGAAGATGGAGAAATAGAAGAAAGGAATAACAAGAAATAAAAGAGAAAGAAGAAAATAAAAAGTAGGAAGATGAGAAGAAATAAGGAGAATAAGAAGAAACACAAAACAAGGAAAAGAAGGAAGAATACATGATACAAAAAGAAAAAGAAAAATAAGAGATTGAAAGAAAAAAACGTGAAGAGGGAAAACAAGACAAGAAATCTTAGGAAAAAAAATAAGAACTTGTAGGAATCAAACCCCCAAAAATATCATGAGTCTCAAGGAAAATCAAGATGCCAACACAACCCTTATTGCAAAAGACAATAGAGCTAGAACCCGAGGAAGGAAAATGGAAGTTTTGAGGGAAAATATGTAAGGATACTTTTTTGTTTTGTAAGAGTAGGTTTAGAAAGGAGAATTTAGCTTGAAACCCATGTTAATCAATGAGGGAAAAAATAATAATTTGGGAGACAAAACACATATTTAGGTCTCCTTTGACAAAAGCATAGGTAAACTTAAAACAACCATTCCAGTCCCAAAGGTAGTTGATAAGGAAGTGTTTTTCATAAGATCAACATATTATCAAGTACAATGAATAGATAGAAAAAAATCAAGGGATAAGAACTTATAGCTGGGGAAGGTAGGACATAGACTAATGACTAAGAGCTTTAAGGGTACAGATAAAGAAACTACCAAGAAAGATAAGTAGATTAAGCAACTGGAGGAGAAAACAAATAAAGTAGTTGAACTCACCATAAGTAAATTCCTAATCCTAGTCATCCTAAGGAAGCACATAAATATACGACATATTATTAAGTATAGAAACAATAGTAAATAATAGCCAAGTAGACATAAAATAGACCACAACTTGGAAGACAATAATTGGCCTATATGAAATATAGATTGGAGAAATTAATGAGTAATATGAACTAAAGAAGGATGTGGAAGATTTTGAGAAAAAAAGGGAATACATAAAAAAATAAAATTGAAGAAACCTTGAGAACATGATGTATGACATATTAGAATTCAATCATAAGATAAGGAGAATAAAAACATACATTTATAATGAAGGTGAGGAAGACATAAATAAGTTAAAGATGTAAGCAAGATTCTTGGAACTTGCATCATTACAACAATCCAAGGGATTAAAACAACACCTATTTTAAGAGATATAAAAAATTCATAGAAGAATGGGAATCAAAATGTTGAAACAAAAAGCCGGAGAAGTTTCTAGAATATGCGAAGTTCAAACAAGTTGTAGCTAATCTAGACATAGAGCTTCAAGGAAAATTAGACACAATTGATATTAGATATGGATAATGGGGAAAATTATGTATTGATCAAACATTTGATATATTAGCATCATTCTGAGAAAAAAAAATCTCAAATGATCACGGTAAATGAAAATATGAAAATGATATTTTAATTATTTATAAATTATTGGAAACATAACTAGCAATGAGCTAAATCAAGAAGAACAACAAAGCATGTAGAGTTCTTATAAAGGATATAATGAAATAAAAGGAAGCAATGCTAGGTCCATTGGGCAATTAAGGAGAAGGTATGGAATACCTATCCAATGAGGAAGAAGGTGAAATGAAGGAATACTTGAACTCAAGAAACAAGTAGAGGGTATAGGGGAGAAACTAGACCCAACACTAGAAAATTGGACACAACCAACATAGTCAAAACAAGACAAGAGTAAGTGAAATTCATTAGAAATAGGAGGGAAAACAAAAGTGGACCAGGAAACACTAGGACCCAATGAAGAGAATAAGACAAGCATGAAGTAGTATCCAGGAGACTCATAATAATCTCAGGGATATATAGTTTAAATGCTTCATGCCCAAATTTAGACTCACATACAAAATATAATAACAAAACTAGGTCATCCTTGAAGAGTTTCAGAATTCACCCACATGAAAGAGACTCATAATTACATGATATAAGGGATTGAAATTAGTAGAGTGGGATTCAACCAAGAAGGACGATTCTTCTAGGGACTAAATGGAAATCATGAAGAGAATGGGTTGTACATTTCTACCAAAATTTGTGAGAGGGATCTCTAGGGAAGGAAAGGAGAATGATAATCCTAATGGTGAAAACTAACCTGATAAAATCTAAGTAAATTGAAATAATTTCTAGTGACAAAAGGAATGGATTCAAACCTCTTTAAGATATAACAATCCACTCCATAAACTCTAAGAAAATAATTCAAAGAGGTGGAAGTATAGATAAGGGTATGAAGTAATGAACCCATTTTGAGGTATAAAGATGGCATTGTGGCCATTGGAAGTAATCCAAGAAGTATAGGAGGAGTTGAAGAGAGGACATGGAATCCCTATGAGAAAAATAAATTCCCTAAATCAATAGAAAGCCATCTCGATCAAATAATAAGAAGAAAGAGAACATTAGAGAACTTATTAGGGAAAGGTCGAGTGTCAATACGTGGGGAGAGACATAAAGTTATTCAATGAGTATGAAGGAGGGTTTGCTTCTTAACTAGAGGTGTAAATAGAGGAAATAGAAGAAGAAAGTAAATAAGTGAAAGAGGGAAAAGAGGGGGAACCAAGTCAAAGTTTATCTCTAAGGTAAGGTTTAGTTGAAGAGAGAATAGAACAAATATAAAATGTAATATAATCAAACCGAGAGAAGACATGATGAAAATTTTACTTGAATTTGAGGTGGTATAAAATAGAACATTAAGAAATGGAGAAAAAAAATCTAGTGTGGAATTTTAAAGGAATCAAATTAAATAATAAATCAATGAAAAATGGATATAAAGGCATGGAAAGACAATTTAGGATACTTATCCCAATTATTTTTTATTTCTATGGGTTGTATTACCTTTTGATATGTAAAAGAGGGACTTATATCCCACACATCTCACCAACATGAATCACTATGGAAATAAAAGCTAGTCTTTGCAATTAGAGATGGATTCAATTTTCTTGTCCTCTATTTACTATGCTCTAGAAGCCATGCAAGATATCTATTTCTTTTTTCTCATATTATTTCACTATTTGGATTATCTTCTATAGGGCCAAGGCCAATTCCCATACACAGTTTCAAGTGAACACTCTTTTTAACTTCCAACAATTGAATAAATTTTCACTTCATAAATTTGAACCAAATAGTTCATTCTACCTCAACATGTGAAGATATAATAACATACTCGGTGTTTTTTTAATGAATGTGTAGCCACATTTTCTCCAAATTTGTTTGTATATATTGTCAATAGAGAGTAAATTATACTCTTTAATTGTGATTGCATAGCTTATATTTGACCATTCCTTTTTTTTGACATCAAGAAACACACTCTATTTCTACAATTTCAAACCCAACATTCATAAAGCTACCAATTCACAGCTATGGTAGGTTGCACACACTTCCTTCTAGAGATTAAAAATATATATCTCATTGTCAATCGAAGGCACAATCAATGATGACCTAAATCAATTACTTGGATTATAGTTGACATTGCCAACTATACATATTGGCCATAGAAGAATAAATAAGGGGTCGAATGAGCATTTAAATAGATAACCTAGTGATTAAACTAAAGAGGACATTGGAATCTCATGTGAAATATTTGTTGAAAATCCCCATGGGTTTGAACAAGTCAAGGGTGGTTGAATGAACCGTTTTGCAGTTATATAATATATGAGGATTATGCAGAGTGTCATTGTTGATCTAAAAGGCCATTATACAATCTTAAGGTCAACCTCACGAGGATATGAACCCCCCTGTGTTTTTAGAGAGGTGGTACTCCTCTTTTTCTTATGATTCCAATAAAATAAAATGAAACAAAACAAAAGTCTGAGAAGGACCAGACTTAATATTTACATTCACATTCAAGGAAAACAACACCTGATATTTTGGGACCAAGTGTTATTTAAAATAAACTCATATGTACAATATTTACAATGTGAATATATAAGACACATACAAAATATAGAGGACTGATATCTCCATCACAACATTCATCAGAACATTTAACGATACAACAAATAGAGAGAATAGAAATTGAACCGCAAATAAAAGAGAGCTTTAAATTATGATTCCATAAAGCATCAAAAAGATTATGAAAGATAAAATATTTGGTAACTCAAGTTTCTGATCAAAGTCTTTTAGAATACAATAATGTAATATCCCGAGTAGCTCTCTTAGAGTCTAAAAAATAATAGCAAGTCTTTAAATACAAAACTAAATGTCTTTAAAGAAAGTAAAAATGTATTCTCCCTTCAAAGATGACTAGAATTGGATCCCACAAACCATAAAATGAAAATACCCGGAGGATGAAAGAAGGAAAACCAAGAATCAACCTAAATCCCACATGATACCGAGAAGATAAAGACAAGATAACAAATGACTATAGTATAAAATGGACCGAGGAAAAACTGAAAGGGTAGAGTTTCTGTTTGACTCACTGTAATGGAGAAAATATATCCTTCTTTACTTTCTTGAGATTGACTCCTTTATAGGTACATGTTGTTGTTGAGGTGACATAACCTGTCTAACTATTTCTTGATCTTTTGGATCAATTACTTCGATTAATTCCTTGTTCAACCACTCCTCAATGTATTCTCTTAAAGGCGCCACATTAATTTCATGTTCAATTTTAATCTCAAATATATGGCTTTCGAATTCCCTTAAATCTAGTTCTGATTGATGCAATGTTTCATCCATCGCATCATTTTTGTTGATATACCGAACTAACCATATTTCAACTTCATCCTCAGAAAATTCCATGGTTTTGGTAAATTCGTTAGACCAAACAACTTTTAGTGCTTTAAGTTGTCCCATTAAAGATTCCTTGGTTAAGATCATGGTATCCATCAATAAATTAGGACCATTTAATTCCTTGGTAAGACTAACAAGTTTAGGAAATAGATCACTCTTTCTATTTCTTAGGGCCTCGATTTCATTTATCATTTATCTTAACGCTTTAATTCTCCTTAAACAACATGCATTAATTTGTTTCATACGGTAAGGCGAAGGATGTTTTTGTTCCTTTCTCCAGGATTAATTTAAACTTGCGACTTTGGCTGAAAATGTGTTTATGGCTTCCTTGAAAAACCCTTCACCATTTTCCAAATCTTTCTACAGATATTCTTTGAAATTCTCTATTCTCGAAGAAAATCTTGCAATACTTTGGGAAAGCTCCCAAATTTCCCGAATTATATCAATCCTTTTTTGTATGGCATCACCAACATATTTTCTTATGGCCTACAATAAAATTGATGAACTTTTGTATTTTCTACTGCTTTCAGGGATCTCCTCCAATTCAAGTATAAGTTACATAGAACTAAAGGTTCTGGAAACAATGGTGTTGGTACCAAAGAAACTTCCAATTATTTTACCCTTTTCTTTAGTTCCAAATTATCTCTTTCCATTTTGTCAATTGATTGTTTCATTTCATCTCCAGTAGCTCCATGAAAGTCTTCAATTTTAGATGGTGCTACTCCATCCAATTCAATCAAAGATTTCCATCGTTCATACGACTTCTTATTTTTGGTATTAACTTTTTCTAGCAATAATTTTGTGTTTTCATGATTGTAAGCCGCGTGGTGAAGAGTGACATGTTCCTCTTCAAATATCTTAGGATCCTGAGTCATAATAGCATCAATTATTTCTCTCGTCTCTAACAACCTTTGCACAAACTACTCGTGTTCTTCATTAATCTCGTCCATGTCCATCACATGAGGAATTTCTTGATATTATGATGGGTTTACTTCCACTGATGATACATTTATTTTTATTTTTATAGGAGTGTATTGGGCATGTGTTTTCTCAAGGATTTTCCTTGGTGGATTTTTATCTTTGTCGTCATTTGAGCCTCCAATTGGTGTTTTTATGGTATCCATTACACTGCTTCTGTTCTTCATTTTGGATGGAGTGTTTCTTTGAGACATTGTCGGTGAGTCAGGGTTTTGATTTTTTTTTCCTCTGTCGTGTTGTTTATATATCTCATTTGTACAATTTACTTCTCCATAATTGTTTGAATTTTGGTAGGCCTTGAGTTCCTAAAGATCCATATTATCTCCACCACTTCTTGAAATTGTTCAACTCTGATGAAGTGTGAAGAATACCCCACTAACTAAATATGTGTAGTGAATTTGTTATCTGGGTCAAAATATTCAACAAGTTTGGCTTCCTTCAAACCCATCTGTTCATGATGTACTGCCAACTCATTCAGGTGAGTTATATGTTTAACAATGCAATCCCCAATTTTCCATGGCAGGGTTATAAACTGTCTTTTCCTTTTTTCATGGAAGAAACGGGCCCAAGTTTTATATTTCCTACTACTTCTCCAACAAAGAGTTTATCTGATGTATAAAATGGTAAAAGGAAAGGTTTCTCCTTACTACCAAATATTCTAATTACAGTGAATTCTCCAAACAACTCATAAATCCCTTTTCTAATGAGGAAGGAATTTGCTTCTAAGGATAACCTTGATGTGTTATGTCCGAATATTAACCTTTTAAACTCTGAGATGAAATTTGTATGAACTGGGTAGAAACTGTATTGGGATTTATGTCTATATAAAATTGAATACCATGCATAAACTAGATCTAACTTAAAATCCACATATTTTGCCTGAGACAAGTCTTCAAAAATATGGCCATAAGCAATGGCAAAAATGAGGTAAGAATCCATATAGAATTTATGGGTCTTTTTTAGGTTATTCAGTTGGAAAGAAATTTCATTTGAGATGAGATAACCCTGATCGATGATATATTTTCATGTAGGGAACAATGCATATCATATATAAAATTTCTTGTTACATGCATAGTAGTTTCCAAACCGAGAATTAATGAAAATAGCCAAGCAAATTCTATGTACGGGTATTTTAGCAAATTTACCTCTATTCTAGAAGTACCCAGGTTACTGGTTGGATCTTCCAAATAGTTTCTCAATGGTACGTTCCCTCCCTTATGCTGCTTCAAAAATTCATCATCTTCCCCACTCTTGAATTGCATAGTTGGTGCAGGGAGTCATAACATTTTAGAAAATGTTGAAGGATCTAGAGAAATGGGTTGATGACCTTGCATTTGAATTACTCTTTTTTTTCAGAAATAAACTTATCTGCACACCATTGAATAATCTCTTCCATATCAGTTACTTATGGAACACATGCTGCCAATGTTATTCCTGAGGTCCATATTAGGTTTGTCTTCTTCTCAGTTGGAGGAAGAGACTTGTAGTACTTGTATGCCTTGGACCACTGGAACTGTTGATATTCGCGACCCAATGTGTTCAATGTATCTCCAAAAAATACTTCCTTCTACTTACTTGACACCTTTTTTGCTTTTTAAAAAGGTGGGGCTACTTTCAATACTTACAGGTTGACATTTTTATTTTATTTAAATTCCCATTACGTAGTGCCTTGGTAACTCAATCAACCATAGATTATGCTTTAAATTTCATCAGTTGTCATGGGACTTGGATTTATTGCGACCATTAATCGATGCATTGTGCATTAATAACAACATTATGCTTTTACAAGTGGCAGCTGATGTGGAAGGGGTAATTAATTTGATGGGAAATGGTGATGTGATGGTTTTATGGACGAAAAGTGTTAATTATGGAGGTGTAAAATGATGTACGGGAAAATGCTAAGAGTATAACACGGAGTTGCGAAGTTGTGGACATAAATGTTTGTGAAACAATCTTTGGGAAAGGGTGACAATGCCCGCATTAAAATTGCTAATATGGTTAAGTGTTGGGAGAAATGTGGACTTGCAAATGTACAAATCTACTAGAAATGGAAAAGTGATATGGAGTAAGAAAATCCACTCCATAATGAGAAATATGGCTAAGCATGAAAATAAGTGAAAAGTGGAAAGTGAATGTGGACCTGTAGACTTGTGGAGGTAGAGACCTAAAAATATTGAAGGGATGGTAAGTAGCTCCACATCCACATCGCTTGAAATTGACCAAGTATCAAAAGAAAATGGAAAAGAAAACAAACTAAAGTGTTTCGGTGGTTGCGGACCTGGGTAATTAAAAGAGAGTTTAAGAGTTGTTATGAAACTCCACCTCCGCATTACAGAAAATGACTAAGTGCTTGGAAATTTTTTGATGTAAGAAAAGAGAGAAAAGTAGGCTAAGAAAAGTGTAAAAGAAATCCTATATAATATTAGGTTGGTAAAAAAAATGGATCAACAACCACCTAGATTTACTTGTTCCTATACAGATATGTTTTTTTCCATATGTAGAATGCTATGGCACAAATCCATAATTCCAACACCTAGATTCAAGTAATCTTGTAATTAGCAATGTAAACATGTTGTAGCTATTCAATCGACTCAATTAACAATGAAATTGATCTATCAAATGGAATGTGATTTAACATGCTAGTAATATCACTATAGGTTATTCTAGAGATTAAATCAATGAATAATGGGTGCATTCGATAATGCTATTCATCAAAGTATTTTTTAGTGGCTAATTTTTTCTAATGTTTTGGCATTTTCCCAAAAAGTATATTCTCCAATTGGTTATTTTCTCTTTAAAATTTGCCTATTTTTTACATAAAATATGCTTATATTGGTAGTATTTTTCAAGATTTACAAGTTTTTAATAGGCAAGTGTATATTTTTTTATTGAATGTAACCCTATATGTCTATATGTATGATTTTTTCCAAACCAAAATAGTCACCTAGATCCTTAAAATATTATACTTGTCTATATGCATGATTTTTTTCAAACCAAAATAGTCACAAAGATCCTTAAAATATTATACTTGGTATAGTATTTGAATCCTTAAAAAATACCACATATGCATCTCTATTACATTAAAAAGACATGGAATATCTAAAACTGGAGCAAGTAGTAGAACTAAAACCCATTCACACTATAATTAAGAAACCATAGAGAATTTATATGTACCATAAACATATAGATTACCTTGAAAACCTAAACAAGAAAACCAACATTTGATGGAGGTTTTATTATGATTAGGAAATAGTTAAAAGGGGTGAGTTATACACATATTTTATGTATTATTACTCATTGGGATTATTGTTGTTTCATGCATAATTTTTAAACTTTCCTTGCATTGTATAGAAAATCCAATCGTTCATAGTTCTTCATTAATGTTAAGAAATTTATTTGCACGAAATAGTATGGATTTGAATGGGAAAACCTGACACTTTCTAATAGATTCATAACCTCTATTTTCATGATATGTTTCTTATTAAAAACATACTCGTCTTTTTTCAACCAATAGTCCTTCGCAAATACACTTCCTTCATGTGAACACTGCATGTAGCCAGAGAGTGAAAATCTAGTTGACCAATTCAAAAAAAACAGAGAGGCTATCAATCCAACAAACCCACTCCTTCTGATACATAATCTTGAGCCTTCATTTGTGCCTAGAGAACTAGCTATCAAGAAGAAGCAATCTCACGTTAGAGGCATGATATCATTCAGAGTCGTTGGTATCAATTTGTTGTTTGAAACCCTTCTGCTCTAGGAAAAATGATAGAGAACACATGAGTTCTACATGTTCCCATATGATTACCATATGTATGAGTTTTGTCATTTGATTTTTTTATTTGGAGGTGGTAATAAATAATTGAATATGATGTAATTGAAGTAATTTAGGGGAAATAACATACTTTTAAAGTCAAATTTTTGAAATATTTACGGAGCTAAATTGCAATGCAATTATTAAAGAATTGATTGAAGCCAACTACAAAGCTCAATCAATCTCTTTTTTCAAGCCACTATACAAAGGTCAATGTCAATCCCCAATAGTTTGTTTTTTTTGTGGCATAATGTGTGGTGGTCTTATCTTCTAATTTTTGTGTGGTTCAGGATTTTTGGCATATATTTTTACTCTTCAAAACATTCACAATGTCCAAACTTATAAAAAAAAAATTGAGTCTAATAAACTCGAAGGTTCCAAACATTACAAAGCATGGAAATGACATATGGAAAGCACTTTAATTTACAACGAGCTACGAAAATACATATGCAATGGTGATGTAAAACCAAATAAACCCAGTAATGCAGCTCCACTAGATAAATGGGAACTAAAAGATGGGAAAGCTTTAGCATTGATTAAATCCTATGTAATGAAGAGATATATGTTCACATTGAAAATGCATCTGATGCATGGTCGGCATGGAAAATGTTCAAAGATTTGTTTGGAACTCAACTTGAAACAAAAAGGGTTGACCTTCAATTAAAACTACTTCAACAGAAATTGACTAGAGGTGGAGATCTACTTGAGTATATTTCCATACTAAAGAACATTAGATGGGATATATTTAAGGCAGGATTTACTAATGTAGACGACAATTTGATGACAACGATATTGATTGCAAGATTGTCGTCCTCTTATAAACACTTATTGGAGACTTTACAATTGAAGAGAAAGTTAGAAAAGAAAAAATTTGATTACTTGAGTGAATTGTTAGCTCAACATGATAAAACTTTTGGGAAGAAGAAACACATTGGAGAAGATGTCTTCTTTACAGAAGCAAGTACTGGTAAACCTTCAACTGAAAGTTCAATAAGAAGAGGAGCTCAATTCTGTAACAAAGGACATGGTAACAAATATCAATCAAATTATAGAGGATAAGGTCGAGGACGAAGTCAAGGAAGAGGAAACACAAATTCTCAACGAGGGTCAAACAACTTCAAAAGAAGTCAATCATAAAGACCTCAAATTCGCAATAATCAGTATGGAAAAGGTAGAGACTTAAGTTGAGTTGTATGCATACGTTGCAACAAGATTGGTCATTATGCAGAAGATTGTCGCAATCCAAACGAAAAAATACTGAATTTTAAGAAACTGTTAACTTCGACATAGTATGCTAATAATTAAAAGGATAATAATTTTGAATATGTATTCACCGTGCTTGAACACTCATAATCAAGTTCTTTGTTGGTCTCGAACTATTCATTTAGAAGTGCATATGAAGATGCATGGATATATACTAGACACAGGGGCTACTCAACACATGACTTTTCGAAGAGACTTCTTTTGGAAATTTTAGGAATGTCAATTAAATTCAATCTTCTTGGCTGATGATACAACACACACACACACCTTGTGGAAAAGGTACTATGAAAGTTTCTCTTCCTGGAATTAGAGAGAAAATGATCTCTAATGTTTGGTATATACCTACATTAAAAAACAAATTGTTGTCCTTAGTGATGTTTTGGAAAGAAGGACATCAAATTATCATGGAAGATGGGTTGGTGAAAATCAACTCCACAAAGCCAAATTTGAAGCCAATAATGACATGATACGAAGATGGAAAGCTTCTTAGGATGAAACGGAAAGTCATTCTTTGGAAGCAAGATTTTTCAGGAGTTGTGGATTCAACGATTTCACCTATAAGGTTATGGCATGTATGATATGGACATTTGAATTTTAAAAGCCTCTCACAACTTAAAAAACAAGGAATAGTTAGAGGACTTCCCACTTTTAAGAAGGATAATGCAAGATGTGGAGATTTCATTTATGGGAAACAAAATGGAGAGACATTTCCTACAGGGTCATGGCATGCAAACAAATGTTTGCAAATTGTTCATAGAGACATTTGTGGACCTCTAGAGACTTCTCTAGGTGGCTGTAAATATTTTTTTCTTTTTATTGATGATTTTAGTCATATGACTTGGGTACATTTTTTGAAGAATAAGTCATAAATTTTGAAAAGTTTAATATTTTTTTATGTATGGTAGAAAAATAAGCTACAGAAAAGATCGACACATTAAGGATAGAAAATGGAGGGGAATTCATTTCCAATGAATTCCAAAATATTGCAAAGACAAGGGAATCATAAGACAACTTACAAACTCATACAATCCACAAAAGAATGGAGTCACAAAACAAATGAATCGAACTCTGTTAGGAATGGTGATATATATGTTAAATTTCAAGGGTTTAAGTCCCTCCTACTGGGCTGAAGTAGTGCATACTACAGTCTACTTGAGGAACATATCTCCCACTGCTTCTTTGGATGTGATCACACCATATGAAGCATGGTATGGATTCAAGCCTTGACTCAAACATCTTGAAGTTTTTGGTTCAATATGTTATGCGTTATTTTCTAAATAAAAACAAACTAAGTTAGATTCATGAAGTGTAAAGTGTATATATATTGGATATTCCGATGAAAAAAAGGGATATCTCCTTTTATCCAATGACAAGTTTATTGTAAGTTGAGATGTTATCTTCAACAAAAAAAAGAAGCAAGAGTGACGCAAATATAGAAAGCCTTCTGGAACAATTGGACAAACATGTAGATAAGGAGAAACTTAGGATGCAAAATCAACCAAGTAAACAATGCTTGTTTTAAATAGATTGGAATTCATCTGAAATGACATTTCTTCATCAAGTTTGTCTGATACTTCTTCAAAAATTTCATATGAATATTCATGAAACAATTCATTTGATAATGAAACTCCACCTCAAGATACTTCAGAGGAAAGAAGAGTTTATGTTTTTATCAATCCTATATATAATAATGGTGATAATTGATATCCTCAGTCTAGTCGACATCAACGACCAAAATGGGATATTCAAATTTTGAAGGATGTCGAGCTTGATGAGAAAATTAAAACAAGCACATGAAGTTCAACTAGGGAAGACAATTGTTTTTCCTTAGTAACAAATGATTTTACTTATCCCTCAACTTTCAAAAAGGAAGTAAAACATGAAGAATGGAAAAAAAAATGATTGATGAATATCAATTGGTAATGGAAAATAATACTTGTAAACTTGTTGATTTTCCTCAAGATGTTAAACCCATTGGATGCAAATGGGTTTACAGGATCAATTATAAACCATACAGAATGATCGACAAACATAAAGCAAGACTTGTAGCCAAGGGTTTTGCAAAATAGGAAAGGATTGACTATGAAATTGTTTTGTGCCTACAACAAAGTGGAACAGAATCATGATGGTAATTGTTTTGTCAGCTCAAAATGGATGGAAAGTACATCAGATGGATGTTAAAAGTGCCTTCCTTAATGGAGAATTGCAAGAAGAAGTCTATAGTAATCGATCTCATAGTTTTGAGTTCGAAGGGAAGAAATAAAAGTTTGTAAGTTGATCAAGGTGTTATATGGATTGAAACAAGCTTCTAGAGCTTGGTATGCTAAAATGTATGATTACCTTCACAAAGTTGGATTTAAGTAAAGTGAATATGTTGACACCTTATATGTTCTTTTACAAGGTAAAAATATGGTGATTTTAGTTTTGTATGTGGATGACTTGATCATTATTGGGAACAACGATGATCATATTTTACAGGTGAAGAAGGAATTACAGGCTGGATTCAAGATGACAAATCTGGGTTTACTTCACTATTATCTTGGATTTGAAGTATTCCAACATTCAAACAATTTTTTCATTAGTCAATGCAAGTTTGCATCTGAACTACTAAAAACATTTGACATGACAGATTGCAAGTTTGTTCTCACCCTAATGGAGAAAAAAACTTAAAGCTTTCAAAATTTGAAGGGGCGAAATTGGTAAACAACACTAGTTATAGGAATTTGATTGAAAACTTGATCTATTTGACAACCACTCATCCGAAATTATCATATGTAGTGATTATTCTCTCGATATTTATGCAGGAACCAAGGGAAAACCATTGGAATGCAACAAAAAGGGTTTTTAGATATATTCAAGGTACATAATATTATGGTATTCTATACAAGAAGAATACAAATTTTGTACTTGTTGGATATTCATAAGCAATTGTTTCTAGAAATGTTGATGATAGGGCATAAACATCATGTTACTTGATGAATATGGGATCAACGACAATTTCTTGGAGTTGTAAGAAGTAGACTATAGTGGCAAGTTCTTCAGTAGAATAGATAATAAGTCTAGAAAAAAGTAGTTTCTTAGAAGCATCAAAATAGGAAATTTTTAGGTTCTTTATTTAATGTAGATGGACACTTGTCATACTCACGTGATTATGTGATAAGATGTCCATAAAAAAAATAGTTTAGAATTATTGTGATGAGCTTATTTAAGATCTCATTTTCTCATGTGAGTGTAATGTTAGTGATTGCAAGCTCTTGCCATAGATGATTTTAGGTGCTAAATTTCGTTAATGGGCTAATTTTCCATGGTTTTTCCCAAAAAAAGACTTGTCGATTTATTTATTTTCTAAAAACGGATCGCCCAAATTCCATTGAATAAAATTATTTTACCTTAAAAATCGCCAAAATTTTATAGAAACTATATAAAATCCTTAGAAATTTGAATTTTTTACAAAACTATCGCCAAACATTTTACGTTTTGCATATTAAGGACTAGTAAGATTAGCCTAGGTTTCTACATTTCAATATAAATTTCAATCCTTAAAATTATCCCTGGCTCTTGCATTATTGATGTAATTTATTTTTCTTAATTAATAAAATGTGTGTGTCTGAAGACACTTTTTCCATCAAAATGTGTCTTCAATTTGGGTAATTCTCCCTTAATTGGATTTGGAATTATGGAGCAGAGAAGTATTTGGTCAGTAATAAGTTCCTTCTATAATTTCATAATCGTGGAACACACGACTATGAGGATGCATTTCTTATCAACCTCAACAGAAAAAAAAATAGATATAGATTGTTTTAGGAGATGGGATTTTTTATTACACTGACATAATGGTGTATATCATGGAACAAAAACATGTATCTGAATATTCAAATCTTTTATTTATGTGAAGTGGGTGTCGATCATATGGATACCTAAAAATACATGCCCTAGCAAAGGGTAGGAGGATATCTTAGCTAAAGTGTAAATGGTGCTAGAAAAATTGAAATATGGGAATTAGACCTTGAAACGATTTGATGCATGAAAGCCTCAATGTAGTTTGAAGAGGGTGGTAAGTAGAGATAATCATCCTTTCCTTTAAGTAAAGTTATTCATCCTTTCCTAATTACCCAAGACTAGGTATTGAAATACCCTTCTAAATTTCAATTAGAAATGGAAATGACTTTGAGGAACTAGTAGAAGGGTAAATAAATCAATAAAGAGTCACACCCTACCCTCTTATCCATTTGGATATTGATCCACTTTTTAGAGATATATCTTGGGATTACGAATTTGTAAATGAGGGTGCGGGTATTGAAGGAAAATGATTAAAACTCATCCCAATAGAATTCATCTCTGAAGATATAAAAGAAATAAGGAAAAAAGTCCAAGAGGAAACCAAAATAGGGAAAGGTGTTTAGGAAAATGAAACATTAATAATCTCACATTCCCCTAAAAAGGGGATTAGATCACCCGGATTAGGAATTAAATATATCATCTTAGGCATAGAAAAAGGATCAAAGGAGAAACTCACAATAAAAAAACTCACAATAAAGAGGGAAAATGAGGCTTAAAAGAATAATACGACACCTCTACCCAAAAGTATTTATGAAGGAAATCTTTTATTCAATAACCCAAATAGAAATAAAAAGAGGAGGTGAATAGATGGAGTAAAAAGTCAGTACATGAGATACTTAGAGCAGGGAAAGCTTTCAAGGAGGTAAAAAAATGATAGTCCTCTCCATTCTCATAAGGGTAAGGGGATTAGGGACTCCCCTAAATGTGATGATGGAAAATGTGTCCTTGATGTTCTCTTCATTTAAGAAATAGTGATGACTAGTAAAGAAGATTTAAACATTTTGAATCCCCTACTAAAGGGATGGAAATATGTGGCCTCTAGTGTTAGAGGAAGGTTAGGGGGTTTGTAAATATAATATAATCAATATTGTAGGTTCAAAATAGATTTTTTTCTAGAATCTAAAATAACATGTACTTTGGTATTGAAATATTTTGGAAAAAAATCTAATTTTTGTGGACTTCTGCAGTCCATGTCATAACAAGAAGTACCATTGGTTAAAAGTGTTGAATGAGGCCTCATTCCCAAATCTCATGGTGGGTATACAAGGGTGTATAGAGAATTAGAGGTGAAGATGGAATTGATATACGTGGAACTGAAGAAGGAGAAATTATGAGCGGAAGCTAGAACTTATATAGAGAATTTGGAAGGGGTAGGAATATAATTCTTCTTGGGAGAAATCCATATGGACATAAAATACATATTCGTTTGGATGAAATAAGGAGATGAGAATGCCAAATTATCTTACAAATACACCCAAGCATGGAAAGCACAAAACACAGTTTGGAAAATAACTGGTAAAAATGGAGTGGTGCAAACTAGACATGAAGGAGTTGCAAAAACCACTTTGGAGTGCTTCAAAGGAATCTACCTTGATCCAGGTAAGAAAAACATATGAGAAATCATTTAAATCATTTATCTCTTTAATAGAGTTATGGAGGAACAAAATGAAAATCTCAAAGCCCCTTTCAACAAAGAGGAACTAAAAAACCCAAAATGACAAATACCTAGGGATATATGGTTTTCCCATCAATTTTATAAGATTTTTTTATTTGATTAAAAAATACCTTATTTTTGTTATGTAATAATCCAGAGTCAATGGGAATTTCTTTGGAGCCTTAAACTCCATTTTTATTACAACCATCCCAAATTATGAAAAATCCTTTATCATTTGACTTCTATAGACCCATCTTCCCTTGCAACTTTACTTGTAAAATACAAATGAAGATCATTGCCAGAAGACTAAGCCTATGCTTTCCAATATTATTTCAAAGGATTAGTTTGAGTTTATAGAAGGAGGACAAATTCATGTTGCAATATATATAGCATGGGAAGTTCTACATTCCATAAAAAGAACAAAAAAATATTTCTTTGTCAATAAGATGGATCTATTAGATGGATTGGACTTTCCTTAAAATCCTAATGATACATATTGGAATGGAACCACACAAAGTAAGATGGACTAAGGATTGTTACCTAAATGTCTCTTATGTAGTATTAAGCAATGATAACTATATAATTTTTTCCATCCATAGAGGAGCTCGAGACAAAGCTTCCCTCTGCCACCCCTACTATTTTATTTTGTGGTATAAGATTCAAGTAAAATTATAAAATTTATAAAGGGGAAGAGAAGAATTAATCTAATTATTGTTTATAAAAAATGCAATCGGTAATAATATGAAAAAGGTGATAAACATTTTTTACTAAATGTGTTCACTATTTATTGACATAAACAAATATTCATCTTCAAAATAAGGGAGTTCACCCAAATGTAAGTTCCAATTATTTTTTTTTCTATCTGAGATAGTAAACTTTTCTGGTTTAATGGACCGACTATCAATACTAGATTTTGCATTGAGTTATGAAATTCCAAATTCTAATTTTTTTATTAAATCTAAACAAAATATAGTCCTAATATTAAACATTTAGCTAGAATTTGAGAAATAAAGAGTGAATATATATCTTCTATTAAAATATAAAACATTTTATTATGTATTAATAACATAAATATATAAATAATCAACAATGAAACAAGATAAACATGTATTTGAATTACTTACTATAATTTAACATCATATATAACTATGTGAATACTCAACCATGAAACAAGGTAAACCTGTATTTGAATTACTTACTATAATCTAACATTCATAGGTTAGAAACCAATGGAAACAATAGTAAGAATAAATTACCAATGCATAAAAAACTTCTATAGTAGAAGTAAACATCCTTACATTCATTCTAGCATGAGAAAGCAAATGAATAGTCCCATACAATAACAAACACTAAAATAAGTGTTTAAAAGTTGGACAAAATTTTGGCTTCTTAATTGACTTGAAAACAATTCACAATGTCAAGAAAAAAAACCCTCTCTTTATCATTCAATTTACTTATAAAAGAGGTTAGCGGATGAAAAACACTGCATCTCCCTTGACCATTGGTATCCTCCACTTGGCTAGTGGATGCTTGCTCATTTTATTTTCTATATTTTTTAATATAATCTTTCCATGTCTCGAAAGTTCTCTCAACAACATTATTTTTTTTTTTTTTTTTT
>SNQJ01S0035371.1:5565-15929 GCA_010110895.2 Picea sitchensis | reverse complement strand
AGCATTATGTTTAATTATGTATTTGATTCACAACATTCATACAACTGTAATATGATGTTAATAGTTTGCAGGAGGACTTGGCGTTCAATAAGGGACTTAATGAACATTAAACCATATTAAAAATAAACCATCATGATTGTAATTCCCGTGACTATGACAGAACTGAAAATCTATGTGATGGATCATTTCTAACTCTTGGATGACTCCTGCCATCTCAAAATACTCACGCCCATCGGTTATTTTGAAGTAACGCGCACCACCCTAGCGCAACACGGAATACTCATAAAATATGTAATCTCATCATCTCAGAATTTGATCGATTTCCCATGCCATCTGACCCTTCTGTGTGCATGGACCTGCTTCCTCTGCTCATACTCATTAAGCATTGTAAATACGTGAGCAAGCTCAGCGAATTTATAAGACTACTCAGAAACGAGAGATGTTGTGGATGAATTCTGAGACAAGACAACCTCATACCCATCTCTATATGAACTCATTCCTTCTGCCATCAGTTGCCAAAACATTGCTCCTGCACCTGCTCCTCCCCTGCTAGATGAAACATATACATGTTTATATACCAAATCAAATACATTGTCTCTCTCACCCATACCGAATCCAGAGTTTTTGGATGATTTCCAAAACTCTACAAACAAAACTGGTTTCTTCAATATTCTCCTTCCATCTTCCAGATGGGTTGCTATCCAATTCTGCAGAAATGAAACCTGGGCATCCTCATTTGATCCAGCAAGCCAAATATCAGGATAAGAATGAACAATTGCAAAATCAATTCCTGTGGTTATGTGAAAATTCTTCATGATATTTTTTGCCTCACCGAAACTTAATGGAAATCTAACATATGAAGGTTGGGAAGACATTTTGGCATCAATTCATCACTCAAACCTGCAATAATAACCTGTATAATCGCCATTTGACATGACAGAAATCATACTCCTGCAAGCTCGGCAATCTGTAAAAAACATTGATATTGCAGGGAACTTTTTACTACCTTACCAAGCTCTAAATATAAATCTTATTGCACCATTGGAAATCTTATGATCTGTAGTTAAAAATCGACTATTTGAACGTGCAAAATGGACATTCCACGGCTAAGAAAATTGACTTTCGGTGGTTAACTAGCGCGAAATTTAGCCTGTTAACCATCGGAAAGCTCTGCTTTTGGTGGTTAACGAACCATTTTTTTAGCCTGCCTTAACCACCGAAACCTGAAATTTGAAATTTTGAATGCCAAGACTAAATCAAATGATTTTTCCAAGTTTGTATTTGAAAAGCAGACCATCTAATGCACCCAAAAAAAAATTGAAATGAAATTTTGAACCTGTTCTTATCTCCTAAAAATTAGCAAAATGACGGTGTTATTTTGGGAGATAACAGTTGGATCACTCTATGTCGAGAGCATATAGTGACCATTGGATTTCCTAACTACAAATTCATACTAGTGCATACTAAAGAAACACACTTTTACCTAACAACACATTAGACCAAGTATATCTTAACTAAATCCTAAGTGTCTAAACATCCTAACATCCCCCCTTAAGAACAACTTGGGATAGGATTGAAGTATTTACAATAGTGACACAATAAGATAAGGAAGGAGACATTAGAGCCTATCCCCTCTTAATGACAACTTCAAGAACTCCTAACATAGATTGAAGTTTCGAAAACTTTGCTTTTGTAAGAGACTTTGTGAAAATGTTTGCACCTTTATCTTCTATAGGGAAAAGATCGCGTCAATCACTCGATCATGAATGAGCTTTCTGATGAAGTGCATGTATATATCTATGTGTTTACTGCACTGATGATGAATCGGGTCTTTGGAGAGATTTATGGCACTTTGATTGTCGCACCAAAGGATAGTCGGATGTTGTTGTTGGAATCCAAACTTTGAAAGGATATGTCAAAGCTACAAGGCTTTCTGACTTGCATTTACTACTACTCGATACTTTGCTTCTACTGAAGAAAGTGCAATAGCTTGTTGATATTTGTTCCTTATAGGCCCAAGTGATAGGTCATGAACCAAGGCTAAAAACATAACCTACAATAGACTTTCGATCATCAGGGTCATCGACCCAATCTGAATCAGTGAAACTAACCAATAAAGGAGTCCCCCATGAACTGTAATGTATTACAAACTGAACTGTACCCCAAACATACCGAAGTATCCTTTTAGCTTCTTTCCAATGGATTTCATGGGGTGTTTTCATATACAAGGAAACAATACCAACAACAAAGGAAAGATTAGGATGGGTATGATTAAAGTATAAGAGGCTACCAACTAACTGATGATACAAAGTGACATCAACTTCGAGAGAAGTATAGATGGAAACAAGCTTGACTCCATACTAGAAGGGAGAAGGGGTTGGTTTTCAATATACCATGTGGAAGAGACAAAGAAGGTCACGAGATTACTTAAATTGGTAAAGAAAAATTCCTTCATTGGTTTGAAAAACTTGGAGGCCAAGGAAATAGTGAAAGTAGCCTAAGTCTGGCATTTGAAATTTCTTCCTGGTTTTGACATGGTTTAAAAGATTTGAGTCACTACCATTAAGTATAAGGTCATCAAAATAAATGAAAAGGATTATGATATGGATTTCTACTTTCTTGGTATAGACATCAGGATCAGAATGGAATCTAGAAAATCTGGTGTCAATAAGAAAGTTGTCTATTTTGGCATACCAAGCTCAGGGAGCTTGCTTAAGACCATAAATAGTTTTCTTAAGGCGATAAACATGGCTAGAGTCATTATGGACATAGCCAGTAGGTTATTCGATGTAGATTTCTTCTTGCAAATCCCCATGCAAGAAGGCAGATTTAACATCCATCTGATGTGCCTCCCATTTATGTGAGGCAACAAGGGAAAGAAAAAGGAAAATGGAATTTGTTTGGCTACAGGGGAAAAGGTTTCATTATAGTCAATTCATTTAACTTTGGAAAATCCTTTGGAAACTAACCAATCATTGTTCCTTTAAACACTTCCATCTAATGGATACTTAATTCTGTAGACCTATTTACATCTGACAAGTTTTCTTCCTTTTGGAAGAGGTACAAGATCCCAAGTATCATTTTCCATTAAAGAACAATACTATTCATTCATTATTGTATCCAAATCTGGATGACCTGAAGCTTCTGCAAATGTCTCTGGATCACAAGTCTCTGAAACTTGAGCCAAAAGAGAAGAGGCTCGATGGAACTGTGAACGTGTTCGACATTGATCTCAAGGATCATCGAAAAGATCGCCAACTACTTCTCATGTTGAACAGACCCATATAGTAAGTGATGGTGTTGGTGTTGATTCAGGTTATGGACTCATCTGGAGGAAGGTGAGAAAGTGGAGGTGGATTTTCATCCTCACTATCATCATCTAAAGAAGAAACCATAATATAAGCATAAGAAGGCACAAACACCGAAGATGGATCACAGGTCGAAGAAGTAACAATCACAGAATTAGGCTCGTAGTCGAAGAGATTTTCATCAAATTTAACATATCTTCTAATAATAATTTCATTACAATGTGGTTGAAGAAGTTTGTAACCTTTGACACCTTTAGAATAACAAATAAATATACACTTCTCACTTTTAGGCTACAATGCTTTCATTTTCTAATTAGGAATGTGAGCCCATGCTATACTTCCAAATACAAGGAAGTGACTTGCATCTGGTTTAATTTTAGTCCAAGATTCTTCATATGTTATATTTTTAAGATCCTTTTTGGGAGTGCAATTTACTATGTAATTTGCATAGTTGATGGCTTCCTCTCAATACTTTATACTTAATCCCTTAGATTGTATCATACAATTAGCCATTTCTTTTAATGTGCGGTTCTATCTCTTGTCAACACCATTTTATTGTGGTGTATATGGAACATTGTGTTGCATTTGGATGCCCTGTGTAGTGCAGTAACTTGTAAAATTATTTTTCACATATTCACCTTCATTATCTGTTCTTAACCTTTGAATTTGATGTCCAGATTTCTTTTCTACAAGGGCCTTGTAGGCCATAAAATTGTCAAAAACTTCTCTCTTAAGTTTTAAGAAGTAAACCAAAGTACGTCTAGAAAATTCATCAATGAAATTTAAGAAATACTTGCACCCATAAAAAGAAGGAGAAGAAAGTGGACCACACAAGTCACTATGAACAAACTACAAAGGGTCTGAGGCGTGTCAAGAGGCACACTTGTCAAAACTATCCCAATGATGTTTGTCAAGAACACAACCAACACAAACATCATCTATGCATGAGACAATAGGAAGACCAGTCACCATATCTTGATTACATAGTGGCTGTAATGAGCGATAGTTTAGATGACCAAACCTCGCATGTCAAAGTTTGCTCAAGTCATCACTATGAGAAAAAACAAATGATGGAAACGATGATGACCAAAAGTTGTCAAAAGTTTACAACCTAGTAATATCATCAACAATTCCAGTTGCAAGAACATGTTGATCATATTTCATATCCTTTATTACAACTTGGTGAGGTGAAAACTCTATGGTTTTACCTTCACCTGAATGAGTGATTTGATATATTGATAGAAAGATACATGAAAGACTTGGAACACATAATACATAATTAAAATGACCATTATTTACCTGAATTGTTCCAGATCCTCAACACTAAGAGATATATCATCACCAAAAAATATGTTCTTGGTGTTACATTCATTTAGAGAAGAAAATATGGCTTTATTGTTAGCCATATGATAAGATGCTCCAGAATCAATAAGAAACTCATCAGAAGAAGAATTAGAAGTTGCATTGAAGGAGAAACCAGAAGAAAAAAGTGCATGTCGATGAGAAGAAGAAGAATAAGTAGAATCAATACTAATGTTGTGCTTCTTCATCATTGCTTCTAAAGCTGCCATCTTCTTGAAACATTTGGATTCATCATGACCATATTTCCCACAAAAGTTGCAATCTCTTTCAGTCTTCTCTTATTTTTAGAGTTTGCTCATTTTTAACCATCAAGAGTTGAAGTTGTCTGAGTGGGTTTGAGACCCTTGTTTTTCTTGTTGTTGTGGTGAGGATGTTTCTTCTTGGGATTCTTGGTTTTATCTTTCTGCTGGGCCAGTAAGGTTTTGTTAGAGGTACTGGAAGTGCTAACCACTCCAATTTGCACAAGATTATCTTTCTCTTGTATTAAGGAATCACAAAAGGACTCAAAAGAGGTATTTTTCTAAGCATACCCTAGAGCTTCTTCGACAACATAGAAGGTAGATAAAAACAATGAATATGCGCTACCAAGCTTAGCACAAATAATATATGTGCAACCCTCTTCTTCCATATTTATGCTACATTCTTCACATAAAATTCTAAGTATTTTGAACTTAGATAAATAGTCTTCAATGCAAGAAAAATCATTTGGACTTAAATCCGTTATCTGATTTTCTATCTAATGTGCTCGAATGATATTTTTTTTACCAAACACAGATTCAATATTTTTCCAAGCTTTATCAGGATAATCAATTCCTTGAAGCTGAAACCTTAAATCAAAAGAGATGGAAATTCCAATCAATCCACATGTTTCGTCATTCCTAGTTTCCCATTTGATTTTCTTTTCATCATCAGTAGGTTCTGGTTCTTTCCCCATGGTAATCTGGTACAATCCATTATTTCCTAATAAATCCTCCATATGGGATTTCCATTGGAAGTAGTTGGTGCTGGTAAGAAAATGATCATTGTAATAAGTTGTTGGCCCTTGACCAAGTTTTGAGGAACACTTGGTCATATTTGACCATTTTTGGGACTTCAATAGCCTGTCAAAGATGGATCGTAAGGCGAAGCAGAGATCATGGAAGCTAGACCCCATTTTTGGGTCCTTTTTGGGTTTTTGGGGATAATGTAACGGGATCGAGATGTCGGCCCATGGGTTTACCCATGTTTAGGTCCCTTTTTGTAATGTATAAGTGGAAGCCTAGGCTATGTAAGAAGGGACCTTTTGAGGACACTTGAGAAGTGGCTTAGTGCTAGGAGATGATCTGTGTGATATACTTGCAGAGCTGAGTGCAAGTATTGTAAGTGTTGAGTGCACAGATTGTAAGAAGGTTTTATGCTTAGAGCTACTCGGGGAAGGAGGATCTAGCGAGTTGCACAGATCTCCTGTCCTGCACGGAGTAGGTTTTTGAGGCTCTGTGCTTGTAACTGATTGGCCAGCAATAATAGAGAAGACGTGTTGATGGACATAGCCCTAGGGTGGGGGTTAACCACGTAAATCTATGTGTCATGCTTTGTGTTGTTACTTACATGTGTCTTCCCTCTCTTGCTAAGTGCTATGACATGTTTAGATAGATTTACTTATTCTTTGTACTTATTAGATGTGTATAGATGATAGATTTGATGTGTATGAAGTTGTTAAGTGCTTGGTCTACCAGATCCAGTTTTTTGTATGCTGCTAAGTGTTGAATCATATTAGATCTAAGTATATACTGCAATGCTCTATGTTATCTGCGGAGTAAGATAAGGGTTAATTCTAGGTGAAGTATTGATGCTAAGTGATTTGTTAAGTGTGTAATCACAGATCTGGATCTCAGCTAAGGTTGTAGAAACCTGAGTCCTACAATCACCCCTGCCTCTACCTTGGGTGAGACTTCATATTCTTCGCAGGTGTTTCCAAAAGGGTCGGTAGTTAGGGTTTTGTTGGTGCATTGTTGTAGCGTTGAACCCTGGGTCTGCCCCTATGCCAACAAATGGTTCTGTTTCCAGGACCTGAAACTGTGATTGTTGGGAACTAAGGAAGAAGAATCTTTGTGCAAACATTCATCCTGAACTTGTGGAAACTTTGTGCATAGATCTATCGCTCTAATGCGCAGTACTCTACTCGACCTACAAAGCTTTGTGCTGAAAAAAAGAATCCAGATCTGAAGAAAAGAGGTAAGTTATGTAATCTTTATGCTCTGATAGAGGTAAGAATAGTGAAAGGTTTTAGATTTGGAAGCTGTGTGCTCAATAAGTGGAAATTTTTGTTTCTAAAGCATGAATTTAGGTATGCTTGATAATAAAAAATTCCTAGCTTGAAATATAGAGCATTTCTAGATGAAAGAACGTTTGATATGAATATATCTGATAAGAATAATGAAAGATATGTTATACCTATGCATAGAAAGAATGTTTGGACTAATGAGTGAATGCAGGATCCTAGAAAGAAATTTTTTCAGGCTAGCCATTATGATCCTAGCGCGCAGTACAGGAAACGTTGGGGATCATTGAAGAGAAAGAGAGGATTAACTCTTTGTTACAGTTGCAGAAGACTAGGACATATTGCTAAGGAATGCCCTGGGAGAAAACCTACTTGCCTTTGTTGTAAGGCTATGGACCATGAAGTACTAGATTGCCCTAGAATGATTGCTAGAATTGAAAAGCTGAATATGGAGCAAGCAAACCCTGAATGAGATCAAGAGACTAAGATTATAGAAGAACCCTAGAAAGAATCAAAGATTATGTTACTGAAAATGAAAGAAACCCTGAATGAACATAAAGATGCCAGTTTTTCAGAGATCTTCAAAGAAAAGGAGAAAATCAAAGTAAGAATAGGAGACTTTGACATTGACTGTGCTCTGGATGAGGAAAGACAGATGAACATTATGACAGAAAGCACTTGGGAAACCCTAGGAAGGCCTGTTATGGTTCCTTCACTAGGAAAAATAGGGTTGTTTAAAGGAAAAATGGTAACCCTATGCGACAAGATTACCCAGATAGCTATGAGTACCCATGGAGCTTAGATAGAGGAAGAATTCGAAGTTATTAAATTTATTGAGGATCGTGCCCCATTTACAGCTTTGTTAGGAAATATCTGGATTGAAAAAGACTAGATCCGAAGAAAAGAAGAAAAGGAATACCTAGAACAGAAGAAGCAAGAACTCATGGAATTTATGACTAGAAGGATCGCCTACTTGATGGAAGAACAAGAGAATAGATCTAATCTATTGGACACCAGGGACTTGGGCATCGAAGATATAAGTGCATTGGAGGAACCACTGAAGACTGAAATACCTAATCCATATGTTGAAGGAGTATTACCCTTGGATTTGAAGAAAGAATCTCAGCAGTGCGAAGTGACTATGTCGAGAGAAGATAGGAATCAGAACGGGAAAAGACCGACCGAGTTGAAGACTACCAGGAAGAAGGCTAGAAAATTAATTAAGAAAAAGGCAAAGATTGAAAAGTTACAAGAGATCCCAGGTGGAACACTGCAGGAGGAAAAATCACAGAAATTGAACTTCGTCGAGATATCAGAACAATGACATATGGCACTTCATCGTGGAGAAGCAATCTAGATGTTGGACCAATATACCCATTCGACTTCTGCCCCGAACGGATAGAAAAGCATTAAAGGATCACCACTAGACCATTGGACCTCACCATAATGGATAGATCTACGATAACGGGAGCTTCATACCCGTTGCAAGAAGACCGTTGATGAATTTCCTATTTAACTCGTTGCATTGTGCCTGAAGAACACTTTTTCCAACTGAAAATTTGAAGCCCACAGAACCAATGATTGTATACAGTGATCATTGCAAGAAAAATTTTCATCCTAGTGTAGTATCTGAGATCATCATGCCCCGATTATCTTTTCAGAGTGCATATGTCCGATGAGCTCACCGCAGTTGAGGAATCCGTCACAGAGGTCCTTCTCAATTTAATGAATGAGAGAGTCATGTCGGAAAGAGGAATGTCCACCAGATTCCAAGCATCATCGACGAGAGGAGTGCAAGCCTCCTCGTCAGCTTCTCGAGCAGGAACACTCGAGTCGGCGCGGAAAGGAGAACTAAGCATAAGCATGACATAGCCAACGCAAAGTTAGTGCCATCCATCCTACCAGCTTACATACCCCCTCTGAGTGGTGCGATTAACAAGGACAGTGTCCCTAGAGGCTTTGAATAGACCCTAGTCACTGCATATCTACCAAAAGGAGTATGCACCTACCGCGCAGATCAAGACAAGGTTACAATGTTGAAGTTTTGCGACTTCAACCTGGGGGACCATAAGGTTTACAACATGCTTGCCCCACATAAGTACTTGACAAGAACTAAGAGCAAGAATTTGAAGATCGTCCCTCAACAATGGATGATGAACCTCATGCAATCTACTTTGCTCAAAGTTATGAAAATACCACACTTCAGCAGACACCAAGAGGTGAATGCTTGTGTAAAATTGTTGCTAGCAAGTTACCAAGGAGGATACTTGTGGTTAAACCGTCACATAACTATTGATCTGACGCTGATAAATAGGATCACCAGGCTTGGCATGCAATGCCTTGATCCCCAGGATTACTACCCTGGAAAGACCATGAACCGTGCTCTTCCATAGAAGATTAAAGAAGCTTATGGAAATGTAGAGAATGGCGCGCGAGGCTACAAGGTAGCCTCTATCGAAAGTGGCGCAGTGTACCTCACATGTCAACTGATCGCAGGAAATCTAGTACATAAGAATCGACCTACACAAGTATCAGGCTTCGTAGTTGACCTCACAGGAAAATACATAGAGGGACTACAGATGAACTGGGCGAAGTACCTGGTAAACCAGCTAGAGATTGACTGTAGAGAATCCTAGGATCAGGGGCATGAATTCCATTTTAGCTGGATTCTAATACTGATTGCTTTTGTTGCATGGGAGCTACCAGAAGGCGCAACCTTCCCGGACCTCGACTCCTTTGAGACACTAGCCGCGAAGTTCAGTACATTGTGGTACTCGACCGACATGAACAAGCAATGGTAATCGAATGTCGTTTTCCACATGTATTATAACCAATTGAAAGCAACCATAGGGGGTGAACCTTACATAACCCCGAACACTTTACAAAGTTTTCAACCTTTGATAAAGTTCAGCGTGGACCGCCACTTTATATACCTAACTCCACGCATCGATGAGCACTAGGAACAACTTCAGTCCTATTATAAGATGACATAAGAAGAACTAGAAGAGATCGCCAAGGAATGATCAGTGGATCTCCTTGTTGTAGTAGATCTAGCAGACATTTCAGACATCAACAACCCAAAATATGCACAGGACACACCTAGACCCAGTAAGACAAAGAAGACAAAGAAGCTGAAGAGGTTCAGGATGTAGATAGAATATATGTAAGGATGGTTTTCATCACACCAGATCAAGGAGGTAATGGTGAAGACCTAGAGGAAGTCGAACAGAGACTGGAAGACGAAGTCGAAGTTATAAAGAAGAGACAAGGGTCACCTCTGAAGTCTCCCTCTCGGAAGAAATCGAAATCAACCGTAACTAATATGTAGACCATGCTCACTCTGTATGACTTCAGTTTCCTCCTCGCAACTATGAATGAAGCCATAGAAGAGATAACAGAAAAGAAGGAAGTGAAGCAGGAGAAAATATATAACA